>JAHWXV010619451.1:0-10298 GCA_024586415.1 Phrixothrix hirtus | reverse complement strand
TTTGGTAATTACAATGTACATTTTTGCAAATCATTCTGAGACATACGTTTTGTTAACCATAGGTGACTCTGATAAGACGAGTTCTTTTACACACGTTATAAGTATATGCTATTCCCCATTTTAGGTTTTAGGTTTTAGGATGGTTGAAATGGATAGTAACCAAACACCTTGAAGTCAACTTAGGAGTTGTTATTACATATCAATAATTAAAAGTGCTGCTTGGGTTATACTAGTAACAACACGGCCAACGTTACGAAATAAACAATGAAAAAATGACAACTTTATTTGACGTTTGGAGAAAAAATACATTCTATTACATATATGGTCTGTCCCAAAAATGTCTAGACTGTTATTAAAACTCACTCTATTATAATTATATTAATTTTTACGTTTTGTTTATTATTATTCCAAATACATTTTATTTGAGATGGTTGCAATACCAGTAGCTTTCCCTTTAACTTCATTTTCAGTTTTGGAAACAGCATGGTGCGAAATTAAATGAATATGAATGGTGATTAATGACTGAAACCAACTTCAAAGCAAAAAAATTACTCATTTACTTAAATACTTTCGTTGCAGGTGATGTTTTCTATACTATTGCTACAATTGACATTAATTTTTTGCTTATTGCTTGTTAATTAATTAATTATTTTGTTTGAGCAATTGTTTGTTGCATATATTAGTTTAAAATGGAAGATTAAATGACAGAGTACCTAAAGGTGTCCCATAGACTATGAACAAACTTTATTGTTGCAGAAAACTTCCACGTGCATTCCAGAATTGCAGAATAAATTATAGGTTATATAGAACAGCCTACAAATATTTATTATTGTAGAAGTATTATAACTGATACAAAAATATTATACACAGTAAGTAAACACACCTAAGTATATCCTCCAAACAAACAAACATAATGAACATAAATGTAGAGATAAAAGCCATAGTACGAAAATGAAACAACACTGCAATATAGTTTATAATGTTATCCTGCAATCGGAACATAATATCAAGGCTAGGAATTACTAGAAACACTACTTTTTTTAATGAAATATTTTAAAACAAGTTTCCAGACATAACCCAGGCTGTTCAGGGAGGGCACTTTTGACATTCACGAATGCTATTTTTCCTTATTTTCTTTTGCACACACACATGATATTTTTTCTTGATATTCTTTTATTGTCTTTGACTTTTGCCATCTTCTGAGGCATATGTTCCATCACTTTAAATTTATGTACATTTGGTTCTATTGTTAAAGGGCTTCTATTATTGCAAGGTGAAAATCGTAAAATGATACCTTGTTAGAGGAGTAGTTTTAATACAGTATAAAGAGTGACATCTCACAAACTATGTGTACTTTATGACATGTAGAACAAAATTTGCTTATGAAATTTATTTCAAGCAAGTATAGTTTCCGAATTATTAACAATTATAGTATTCAGTCCAACCCTGGCATGTGCGCCATGCTTGATAGTAACATCATTGCCGTTGATATATATTACTCATCTGTATATCTTGAATTAGGAACATATGTTTGTTTCTGAAAATATTTATTCCAGAAGATAATGTTGGAAGAGTTTTGTCACTTTACGTGACATATTTTAGAACAGTATTATTCAATCTCTAGTACATGAATCTAGCAGGTGAGCAAAACATTTAAAAATCATTTTACAAAGCAAAATAAATAAATACAAAATGTATTTTACAGTTGTTCTCTTTGTTTACAATAATAATTTTTAGGGAATACTATTGTTACTGGTCGGTATAAAAAGAATCGTTTATTCTATTTTAGAATATCTCCACTGAACATGTTACAAATTGTGAAACAAAATTAATTGTATTAATATCATATCTGACATTCAAAATAAAACAATTTAGAATCTTGTGCTTTTAACAAATAATTTTGGTAGCAAGCAATCAATATGTTTATAAAATAAATCTTAAACAGTAACTACTGACTTAAAATTGTTTTGTTATTTCGTAGAAAGTAAATAAGACTAAAGAACTTTTATAAGTCACATTACTATAAGCATGTCCTTGGAAAACATTGCGTGTTTTTATAAGAATAACAAATTGCAGTAGTATGTGTTGTTTACTATTGTTCCATTCATAATTCCTTTTAGTTGTAGACAGGATTGTATTTAGAGCAAATTATATCATTCAAATTTTCAAAATTTAAAAATCATTTTAGAAAAAAAATGTAAGGAAATTGTGCCCTACAGCTCATAAGGTACCCACAGTTAGCATGGTGTAATTTATTTTTGAGATACCCTGTATAGGAATTTAGCAGTAGTAGTTGAAAACAATGAATTGCTAAATTTTTATATAACAATATGGTTTTATGTAAACAAGGATAATAGGATGCTAGTTTTGTCATTCGATGCCCTCCATATTTTTACTGTAGTGCACTGTGCACTGTAACATTATTTTCGCAATGCAGTGTATATTATAAGCCAAGTTAAATTTCTTCTAGACAAAAATAGTTGAAAACTTAACCCTCTAACCGGAAAATCGAAAACTGTGAATATTTTTTATGCAAATTTTTATTTCTAGTTAATTTTGTTATGCCAAACACGAAACTGAAGTCCCCATGATGATATTTTTATTGGTTGATTTAGCAGGTAAAAAAAACCTAAGGTGTCCTCAGGGACGATATAACGGTTTACACCAAATAAAATACAAGTATATTACCTAGTATTTAGATACATGGGTTTTTTATTGTAAAGAAATAGCACGTAAAAAACGACAAAATTATTGTTTATGGTGGTAATCGTGGAAACAATTTTTTGAACTAGAACAACATAAGTGTAGGTCGCATTTTTGATAAATACAGTGGGTTACAGAATCTTTGCAATATTTGCATTTCTTTCTACCTCCAGCTTTGCTTAGCCAGATTGGAAAATGGTCGTAGCTGTCGTACCTGACATCAGCTACAGGATGTTTTGCTTTTTGACAAATACTGCTAGTACTAGGTGCTGAGAGTGAGAAGATGGTCTTTGTGTATAAGCCATAAGGCCAGAACTTATCTCTTCACGAAACTGGGTAGTTGGTAGAGCTTGTCTTTGGCTCTAATGTTATCACTATCAGCAGATTTGTCTGCATGAACTCGGCGATATAAAATGTATGCATTTGTTGCAGCCATGTCAATCAAATGATAAAAAGTCCGAATCATGAGATTCCGAGTCTTGAGTCTAATATGATAACAACCCATCAGTCCATCCATTAAATCAACCCCACCCATATGATTATTGTACTCTCGTGTTATTTGTGGACAGTCTACTTCATTGTACTGTTTTTCTTTTCGATTATACCGCAATATCTTAGCTGATCGAGTGTTTACTTGACGATCTCTAGCAAATGACTCAATTTCAACATATGTTGAAGCTAATCTCACATTTTTGTTATCTTTCCACTGGACTGTATTCATATTGATGCCATATGCAGAACCAACATTGTCTCTCCTCTTTTTGCATTTTTCGCTCCTTTATTATTATCAACTGGCAATTTACAATTCGAAATCCGATTGAATCTTATAGTACCAGGTGCATAAATGCCTCTGGCATGAAGATATACCAGTAAAGACAATGAGGTGTAGAAATTGTCAAAGTACATTATGTGATGCACAAAATCAGGTACCGTTTGTGACAATCGTACAACTACGTTAGCTGTAGCACCAAGATCTGGCGTACCAGGTAAAAATAACATTATCACTTGCACCATTGTATATTTCAAAACGGTAGGCATAACCATGTGAATTACATATCACAAACAGCTTTATTTCCCATTTATGCGATTTATTGGGCAGATATTGTCTCAAGTGGTGTTTGATCTTGGTGCTACACATTTGTTCATCTATGCATAAACGAGCTGTTTTTGGAATGGATACGAATCTTTCATTTATCTTGTCAGTCAGTCTTCTGATGCGAAATAGCTTATTATACCCAGGCTCACCTTTTCTAGCACGTTGACTTTTATCGGCAAAACATAAATATCATTTGATCAATTCAAATTTTCGTAACTTCATAGTCGACTGAATTAGCTGAAAAGCGTTTTTTCCCTAATAACTTTCAAGGTTTGGATACTTGTAGATCGACATGTATGGCAGAATACTGATATAATGATGCATTTCCTCAAAAGTAATGGTGAAGTTTGAGTCTGCAACAAGAGCAGCTCGATTTGTTTTTTTGACAACCAAAGTTATAACTTATTCATTGAAGAAATAATTGAAATACTGCATTGGTGTTGATAGACATGTAACAGAATAAGACAAACTGTTGTTGCCTCTAAAGGCCATTTCGTTTATATGCAACTTCATGTTCTTTTTTCTCCATTGAATGTTTGAAAACTCGGTCAAGTCCTTTTCTATTGTATTCACACCTAGAAAAGGAAAAAAAAAGAAAAATGAAATGGCTGCATAATCTCATTATTTTTTTGACAAATACCTGTACCCATGAAGCCACCGGCAGATGGTCGATTGAGAGGTCCAGAAGACTCTATTACTGGTAATGGCGATCTTGGTCTTTTCAGTGGTTGCATTGTTCCTGCTGATGTAATTGGAGCTGGTATCTCTGCTTCAGATGCAGTTGTCTAAGCTGGAACTTCTCTTATTACTGTTGCTGTTTGAGTTAAAATCACTGCCTGAGTTGTGATTGCTTCTGTTGTTGGTGTTTCTGGTGTCGAAATTGTTTCAGATCCCTTTTCTACATTGCCAATTAGTGATAGATTCACAGATTGAAGAAACAATTCACTGGACTCAGCTAAATTAATTTCTTTGATACATTCAGAAATACAGTGCCCATCTCCCAGAGTTATGTCAATTGGAATATGTTTGGATCTACAATGTCATCATCGTCGTCAAAATCATCTTCCTCTTCTTCTTCTTCTGCTGAACTTTCAATAGAGTTCATGAACTCTTGTTGTTCTTCTTCAGACATATCTGATACGTTGTACCTCTTTTTTCTTTCATGTGCGGTACACTCAGACATTTTTTTTCTAGGAAAAAGACGTTATGATGGCTATCCCTCAACTGCTTCTTCTTTTTATCTTTCTACAGGTACACATTAATAAATACAGGTGAAAAACATGTAAACATTCACAAAATATGTAATCAATAACAAAAGGGAAACTAACAAAAAAATTTCGTGCAAACCGTTGTCATCTCTGAGGATGACAACTTAATATAGTAAGCACACCACAGCAATCTAATTGTTGCACAGTTACCAGCATAAATATTGAAAAAATATATACTCACCACAAAAATTCCTATCAAAATCTGACACCAGCAAATATGTTTTATTTATTTTTTTAATTCGTGATACGAAACAACTTTAAATACATGTTCACTCACTGCTTATTTACACTCTACTGTTAACAAGCTTCGAATGGCACCAACATATAAGATTCAAACTGGCCACATATATTGGTACAAACCATTTTAAAAGATGCATTAACGGTTTGTACGAGAATCAGTGTTACATGTTCGATGAAATGAATTAACGTAATGTCATCCCCAGGGATGATTTACCGGTTAGAGGGTTAATTCATAGTTTTATATAGCCTTGTTCGTAGAGTAATTTCCAACTGGTCAGAACCAATGAAATTTGCCGAATGCAGGCAGCAAACTGTTCTCAATCAATTTCATTGGTTCTGACTAGTTTGAAACTGCTCTACGAACAAAGCTAATATATGATTGTGTACAGTCTATATAATTTTTAGTTTCAAACAACATGTTTTTGTTCATTGCAATTTATTATTTTATGTGTTTTTAATAAAATTTCTTGTTTAGTTTAATGTGGTGAAGATTAGAATATTTTTGTTGTAAAGCACATATATTTTTCAAGGTGTAAGAGGCAATGAACCTTGACCATTGCAAGATGTTTAATAGTTGGGTGGAATGCTAAATTGAAGGTTTTTAGTAAATACAAGTTTAGTAGCACTTTATCTTGTAAGAAATCTATGATCTACATAATGAAGAATTAAGAACTGGTCTTAGCATTGAAGGAACAATACAAAGAATATACAGTTTGATGTATGTTAATTTCAGAAAGCACAACTTTTTCATTATTTTGTATGTCAACTTCTACCACTACGTTTTTTATGATCAATTCTTTGAATATTTAGTCCAGGTAAATGCCAGCTTTAGTCAGCACATTAGCAACCATTTCATGTGCCGAAATTTTCCTACTGCACTACATTCTCCGCAACCTGTTAAGTAATGTTTAATTTTGGGAACCAAAAACTTTTGCATGCTTTTGAAGAAATAAAATTGCCGTATACTTTATTTATTAGTCTTCAGTGAAAACCTTGTTTAACATATAAAGCAGTTTGTTCCAGATATCTAGTGCTTTCAACAGTACTTCCATAAGTAATCTTGTAATTTTTGCTATCTTGCAAAGTTGTAAACTGTAGTACTTAAAGATTTAATTTGCCTTTTTTAATCTATCCTGTTGATTTTATATTACATAGAAGAAAATAATTCTCAAACTTTCTTTTGTTTAATTTAAATAAACGTTTGTGACTCAGTTTTTGCGTTTTATACAATTTAGTATTTAGAAATTGTAGGTGCTTTCTCCATGGCGAATGATCTTAGTTACTACCCATCTTTACATCTAATGTCACGTTGGTGCCCTTAAGCCATCAACTTTCTGCAGGCTGTACTGAAAAACCCACACTGTCAACTCATGCTCAACCCATATCTAATGCCTTATCTAATAATTCAACCTAATTAGATAGAAAAATGATTACCAGCACAATGCTAAGGTTGTTAGTGTCCTTTATTATACACTTCTAGCAGAATATTTGGAAACTCAGTGGAAATGTATGTTGTATCTCTCTTATCTTTCCATTTACCGATCATAACTCCTTTGCAATATTTCTCTATGGTGTAGTTAATTTTTAGTTTTGCACTGACTGTCTTTAGGAGCAAATTTTCTATCGCCTCAATGTACCAGTGCAATGCATTCTTTTTTCTAAAAATTGTTCAGTTAATTCAATGTTATTATAATAATTGTCCAGGTATTAACTGAGAGTGTTATTTATTATATCCCTCGTCAAATACATCCCAACTTTGTGTGCATGTCATTTTCCTCCAAATTTATCAAGCTTTAGAGTTTTAGAGCTATATTACACTTGCTAAATTTTGTATAAAATTTTGTACAAAATTTCTAGGTTACGTTGCCCAAATGAAATTTATAATTCAATATATGGTATTTTATTTGGTCAACTGTAACCTTGAAATTTTATGTAGAATTTTAATACAAAATTTAACAAATGTCATACATCTCTTATATCAAATTTATGCTGCTTATTAATAATATATTATCTAAAAGCGAGTCTTCTTTGCCATAACAACAAATATTTGTTAGAGTAATGTACCTGTTTCATTTTATTCTTGAAATAATTCATAACAGATCTAATTTTTTATAGCCAGTCTGTAGAGAGAGTTTCTCCTGGACTTGGATTTGGCGCAAATTGGAGACATCATATAATTGATGGGAAGCGATCCCTATTCATATAATATTCAAAACATTCACTCCAAATAACCAATGTGTTTTCCATAAATCCTGAATGCAATTTACTTTTCAGGTACCTGTGTGAAAGACATCCCAAAAATGAAGGAAACTCATTGCTTGTTAAATGTTTCCCGTTTGCTACTCCCGATCGTTCGTGTACACTTTTTGAAGGAAATAATTCTATGGTATATTGATTTGTTTCTTCTACTATTATATTTATTAGATTATCATTAAGTAATAGCCAAAAATAATAATAAAAATCCCTATTGCTTGGTATATTTACAAGCAATCCACTCAATTTTGTGAAGTGAAATTATAAAACTTAATGCTTCTTACCATTTTTTGTTATTCACGTTCAGTAGAATCCTTACCGTCTTCTAAAAATACTTAGTATAAGTTGATATTTAACATAAAGAAGAATTAGCATAATATAATTTTTGTTATCTCTATTAAAAAAAGCATCACTATCCCATTCAAATGCTTCAGTCGAATGTGATTAATCTAAAATGCGTGATAATTCCTCATTGTGTAAGTTATTTGTATCTTCAACTTCAATTCAAGGCTGCTTTGACTATCCAGAAGTACCTGGCCATATACTTATATTTGATATTTTATTAAAATTTTAAATTCTAAAGTTGGCACCAAAAATTAATGTAACTAACCTCTATCGATGTGCAAAACACGATCACTCACTAGAATTGCACTACACACTTGTACTAAAGCATGTAAAACCACATATACAATGAAATGCTTATAGGTGCTTACCACAAATGTGAATGTAGAAAAAATCATGCATAGACTTCAAAATGTGTTAAATTGTGATTTATTAATTTCCATGACCTTACACATATGCAATGGTATTTTTAATTAGTTGACGAATGTTTTGTATTGATTCATTTATTTGGCTACTTTTAAAAATTCTCTATTGTCTCAAAATATTGCATACCATTCATAAACTGTTGTTTGTGATAATGATTGATCATCATAAGCCTTTTATAGTATTTGGGGTGTTTATATACACATTTTTTCTAATTCCATACAAAATTTGTTGAGCTCCTCTGTTCCATGGCAACAAGTGTTACACAAGTATTAACACTGTCTCTGTGATAAATGTTTTATTGTGAAAACTGATCTTAACTTCTATGAATTGTTAATAAGCCTTCTATGAGACAGCATGATTTTGTTTAAACATGTGTCGCTATTAATACTTTCTGTAGAAATAAAGTTTAGAAACTTTTGGGACTGATTGTGTATACATTAATATCTTTAATAATCTCATTATTAAAATTTGGAGCTGTTAGACTAGCATTCAAGTGCATAAGGTTACCAATCTACCCTAGTAACACAATATATTGGCGGAACATATATTTTATATAGGCCCATTATTGTATGTTGGCCCATGATATATTGCTTTTAGCCAATATTGGTAGTATGTAGGCTTTCAGGGTGATTAATGTTAAACAGTGTAATGCTTTTTATGTTATACCAATATTTAAAATATATATTTATCCTATAATGTTGTGCTACTGGGGTAATAGTATGCAGGAGAAGTAAACGTATACACATATATTGTGGATCTTTGTAAGTACCACATATATATGATAATTGAAAATCCAAATGGAATCCTGCTATAATTAGTGTGGATTTTCCTTACTATGCTGTATATTTATACCATGATTACTATTAAGTTACTTTAGATCCAACTATCTTATAATTTCTTATTTTATGATTGAAATTGTGTTTTGAAATTTACTACATATTTGTGACGTATTTACTGGAAGAATGTCATTAACTTTGTGCAATTGTTTTATTGTGTGATCAATAACAGTTTTGGTTATATTGGTTATATTTGAAACATTTTATGTTTATCATGATCTTATTTGTAGTCCTCATGTTGTCTATTTCTAAATATACATATTTATCTGCTTGAAACCATTTAATTTATTTATACTAACTTGTACTTAAATAGTTCATATTTTTTAAATAAAATTCTTGAATTGAATAAAAGTATATTCACAGAAATTGCTTTAATGAAATTAAGCTCTATTTTTCACAAAAAAGTGAAATTGTGAAATTACCATTAACCTACTGGCTACTTACAATTGATGTGGTGCACATACTTTATCTATAGTAAACAGCATGAAAAAGACACACAGAACAGAAATTAGGATGTAACATAGGTGCTTTAATTTAGTTTGTTCCAAACTTTTTTAAACGCCAAATAAAATTCTCTAAATTTATAACTATCCAGTAAATATATCCAATTTTAAATTAGTTTTGCTATTACATAAAATATATTCTTCACAACGGCGTTTTTTTATAAATTTTTGGAGAGTAAATTATATTGTAATGCTTATTTGCCTAGTAAGTTAGGCAAAAATTAATAGAAGGAAATGACCTTATTACACAGTATATAGGGTGGCTTCATAGTGAGTGGTGTATTAAATATTTCTGAAAAACCAAATAAAATGAAATGCTAAAAATTTACATATGAATGTGATGTAATAGGTTTTAAGACTTGATTTTTTTAAATTTTTCAGCATATTGCCTTCAGATATCACTCTGCTTAGACTAAGGGTTCTCAAGGGTTATTTTATCCGTTTTGTAAAGATGTGTGTCAATTTTAATTCAGAAGTACAGTAGTGAAACCAAGTTTCATCAACCACAAATAAACAACCCACACAATTGTGTAATAAATTTCTTGGTTACTTCATTACATTTTACAAGCATCAGGATGTATCTCTAATACATTTTTGAAAGTTGAGTAACCGGAAGTATTTGGTGTGTTAA
>JAHWXV010619373.1:0-20241 GCA_024586415.1 Phrixothrix hirtus | reverse complement strand
TTTATTGAATAATTTTGAAAACGCTCAATTTTTGAAAATGGACGGCTTAATTTTAAAATAATTAAGTGATCTTTTCAACCTAATTTTTTTACCCTTGCATGCGCTCAATTATATATTGTCGTTTACTATTTGACAACTTTTAAATATTATTTAGTGTCAGTTCATTATAAATTGTTGCTAATAGTTATGCCAATTTATTTTGTGAACTTTGTGTTTTGCAATGCATGGTTACTTTTCCTATTTCAATTGCACTTGTTTAGCACTGACTTTATTTACTGAAATAAGATAAAATTCGTCAAGTTTCCAACAAACCTGTAATTTTCTTTTTCTATTTTTAATGGTACAAGCGTCAACGACTCGGACAATTTGCTTTTGTGCTTCTACAAGAGATGAAGCCTTATCTGGTTTTTATTGTTTTCTTGGCGCGCACATGCTGAAAAATTCTTTAACAGACGAAGAGAAATCGGATGCTTGCACCAGGTAAATATGCAGCTTGCGGAATGAGTTGAACATTTAAGATAAAAGGGCACTATAAATTTTACTGTATTAATTCTAACAAAAATTATAACACCCTTAACTTCAAGAATATTTGAAAATTAATCCCTTATTTAAATAAAATTGTAACGCAATTTCTGTACAAAAAGGAATCCCCGAGTATCGGAGAATCTGTAAGTCAAGCGCCATACTTTCTGCCCACTATGAACATGTCAGCCATGGAAACATTCAGGAAAAATAGAACGATGTTTTATTACAATTTCTGATTGAATAGGACCAAAGACGCCCTTCTTGATTATTACAAATTAACAAACGTTATTAAAATATAGTTTTCAATAATGCGTAGCCTGCAATAATACCATTACAGTGCTGAATACAAGAAGAAGAAAAAAGAGTTGACGATATCGCTTTAGTATTCTAGAAAATAGAAGCCATTCTTTGGCGGAGGTGAATCACTACGCTTCCATTGCTTTGTAACAGGTGTGGAATAATGTATAAATCGACAGCCGCAATTAACCTGTCAAGTTTTGAGAAATTCTAATTTGAATCGGGTTAGGAAGAGATGTGGCGCCCATCTTGCAGATAACTTCTTCATGTGTAATTCTTCGATAGTGATATGAAATACCCGTGCATCTATAGAGCATGCTGGAACCATCCAAAAAATATAAATAATTTCTGGCACCCTATGACTTTGAGCGTAAGTTTCGAAGCTTATGCAACCATGCCTTGCAGGCCAGTTTTTACAGTTGCAAATAAAGGCGCGCTCTTACCCAACACATTAAACGTTTTTTAACGTGATGGTCAATATTTTCCATTTAAAAAAAGGCACAATGGGATATTTAAACTGCTGTTTACAGTAAGCTGCCCATCAAATTGACTTGACATTTCACAGCTACTCATTTGACCTAGTGAAATTGTCATCAGCAACCGCGAAGTTTTCAAATTGGAAGACTTTCAGGCGGCCATTTTTTAATTTGTCAAAATATGTAATTATTCACTTTACTATGATTTTAATTAAATTGTAAAGTGTTTTTAAAAAGGAAGAAAAATTCCTGCCTGCTTAAGAAATTTGGTACAAACACTGTCTGTTGGTTGCACGAATTGATTTATCTAGATATTTGGCATCGTTTGTTCTGCATCTGATTGGTTGTGCAATGCAAAGAATAAATAATGCTAAGGAAGCGCCTCCGTCTATCAAACTTACGGTACGCGCGTATCCAGTTTTGAAGCATTACCTGCGATAGACGTCATCATTACTAATGCACAGTTAAAGTGTCAAGTCGTGGAAGTTTCTGTTAATTGTGTGTGTAATTTATTTTCTTCCTGTGTATACATAATAATGTATATTGTTGCATATATATTTCATAATGTTAAATTTGTAAAATTTTACGTTTTTAATACATAAATACACCTACCACTGCTATCTTGGTTGGTCAAATTGGAACAACTTTACGTGGAATTTATATGCTTACTGTATACATACAATATGTATATTGCTGCATATTTCATAAGATTAAATTTGTAAAATTTGACGTTTTTAATACAAGCACGCAGCATTCTAACGCCGCCATCTTGGTTGGTCACTTTGTTACAACTTTACGTGTTTGGAGCGCTTCCTTAGTATTCATTATTCGTTGGTGCAACGATTTAATATATTGATAATACACAAATGTGTATGCACAGACATTTACGCCCCTCAATTTACTTAAAATATCTCGGGAGCTTAGCGCATGTTAAGTAGTCGACTTATATAATCGACAGATTACAATAATAACCGAATTTTTAAATCGTTATCCTTAAAATTATCAAAACAGGTTAAACTAACACAGATTTGTCCATTCTTCGTCGTCTAAAGCAGTGATAAAGAACTACTTTAGGCCGTCACCGATAGATCCTATTTCCATTTTTATGGTGGCAAAAAAAAGTACTTAACGAAGAAATCCGATTTAAATCTTATCGGGACTGCTTAGCTTCAGGTATTTATTTACAAGATAGGTAAATTAAGGTAAAAGCTAATGCGTTTTCGATGTTGTCGTTAGTGGTAAACCGTTTATAAAGAACGTTTGTTTTACGGTAACGCTAAGTTCATTAATATGCAATTTTTTGACTTTTGACATTGTAACGAGGCGTGATCTGGGTTAAGGGTCATTTTCTTACGTGGGAGTGTATAATTTGAATTCAAAAATGTTGGAATTTTTATGTACAATATTTACAGTAAAAGTCATCAAGTTTTCTACCAAATTGAACGGTAAAGGCGAGATTGTAATAATTCGAAAAATTAACATTAGAAAACAATAAATATCAGGAAAATTATACATATTCATGCAAGATTTTATCGTTATAAATTTGTGTCCACATCGACGACATAAAACATGCTGCAAACTTGCCATAATCCTTATATAAAAATCTATAAACTTGACCTTTAACGTTAAATCAAGGAATTTAACATAACTCTTGAGGTCTTCAAGCACTTCAAGAGAGCGTGAGATAACTTTCCCAATAACCAAAAGTCAACAAATCATCTATCAATCGTTGCTCGAACGAAATATTAACTTTTAAAGACAACTTGAGACAGTTGGTTTTGAATTGTTGATACCTAAGAACATGGAGAGGTTGAAAGCGTAGGTCGGCTCGTATTTTAAAACCCACACATGACAAGCCCGACTTGTAGCTCGTGGCAAGCAATTTTTTACACTGAACAAATCTCTTTTTGGAATTTGAAATAAAGAAATCAAACATTTCCGCAATTTTTAACCATTCGCGCATTTGTCACCTGATGATCCAGTTTTTCAATTAAAATATTTGACCCATTACTCTGAATTGAATAACAAAATGGGCGCTCGTGCATGTGCAAAGATTCAGAGTTAAATTGAAACCCACACCGCCTCTTCCACGATTTATGCTTCATTGTCCTAATAAAATTTACCTACGTGCACACACGATTAATAAGGACAATGTCGTTGTTTAATTAAAGCTCTTACTGTGACACATTTTGTCACGCACGACATATCGGTGGTAATAAGTTTTCTGATCGTCGATTTCAAGGATTTTCTCCGGTTTATACTCGGTGTAATTAATAAGAATATAAACAAGAGGTTAACGACTCCGTTTGATACTTCATTAAGTCGAGAAGTACAGTTTTAGATAACTTTTTTGTCAAACTAAACACTACATCTACTAAACGCACCTGTCTTACCCGTTCGATCCTGCTTTATGATCATTTTATGTATTTTTCTGTAAATGGGCGCTGTAAATGCTACCTATCTTATAACACATATCTGTATCTTTTAACGTTTCGATAATTTCCTAATTGTAAAAACCGTCATTTTAAGAAAAAGCACCACTGTTGAATTCAACAATTTTTACAATTTTAACAAGTACTATTTTTGAATTTTAAAAATTGCACGCTTAGAAAAATTTGTCCGCATTTAGTAGTTGAACTCGAGATAATTTTAAACATTAGAACGAGGTTTAACTTTGAGCTTTTGATCTAATGCACTTACAGCGAGGTTTCACGAGTGCGCAATGAAAGCATACAGAATATTTTAGCCGCAGTGAGAAATGTGTATTAAACGCCAACTTATACAGGGTGTTTCAATGGAAACGAACCACCCTCAATAACAGTGTCGAGGTTGTGTTTTAGAAAAATTCCTGAAACTCGTCGATTTTGAATGTTAGAGGTACAATGTGTGAATGTGAACCCCGTAAACCACGACCGCGGTAGCCGCCATCTTAAGAATTTTAAAGACCAACGTAGGCCGAGTGATACCTCATTTTGAAGGTTTTTAATCTAGATACATTAGGCATTTTGCGTTTTGTCAATGACTTTTCACAACTTGTTGCATTTCTTACGCATATGTTGCTCTTTTATGTGAACTAATCGATTCCACTAAGAAAATTCGCCAAAGCGAGTTATCGAGATAAATGTCCGAAGTTAAGCAGTATTTCGCGTGTCCAATTAACTGGATGGGTGACCAAAGTGAATATAAGTTAATATTTTAATGATTTGTGTGTATTATTTACAGATCAAGTTACTTTTTATTTAAATTTAAAAATTATTTAATATAATGTGCAAAATATTTTTGGTGAAAAGTTATAAACAAAACGCAAAATAGCTAAGTTACTCGGTTAGAGATTAAAGATCTTTAAAATGAGGTATCACTCGGCCTACGTTGCCATTTTAAATTTTTTTAAGATTTAAGCTGTCGCGGTCACGGGGTTGACGTTACAAGGTCAAGTTTCACATTCAAAATCGACGGGTAGATCGTTTTCATTGAGACACTCCGTATATGTATACCGTTATAAACTACTCATGTTATGTACGTGGAAGTATGCCTTCAGCTAGTAATTCACCATTTTTAAAAACTAATTTGGCAACGTTGTACCGTTCAAAAACCCTTCACTCGTTTTTGTGTAAATCTTTGATGGGAAAGAAAAGTTACTACTATATTTCATGCTACTAGTTTTCATTTATGCTTAGGGAATCTACGAAACTACCGTCACTGCGTAAAATGATTTTTGTTAAAAATGCAAAAGCAAACAATCTGCCTGTCGTATTTTCTGTATGTTCCTTTATAAGTTTATATACTGTTTCTTTAAACAGAGTAGATTTCAAAAAGTTTGCTTAATAAAATTGGTGTACGAAAGATCCCATATTTTCTGAACAACGTTTGAGATTGCGCGAAAGCGAACATGTACTGATTCTGGTTAGTGATGTCGTCAGGTGTGGTTGGTACATCTACCATGGCAAGGTGTGCTTCCGCCTTTTGACGATGTTTTAGTCCCATGTGAAGGGGGTGATCACAGTGGCACTATGTGCTAACGACGAGTTGTCGAAGTATTGCTATGATCAGCGTCCGAAGCGAGATCCAAGACTACCTCAGAGATGTTCAGTCCAGCCTCTCAAGTAGCATACAGATGTTTAGTTATGTAGTCCGTTGACTACTGACTTTCTTGACACCTAATAGAATTGTTTGAAGTAATTTTCTGTTCCTGTTATTTTTGATAAATGAATAAACTAAATGCAAGGTTGTTCGATAATTAAATTTGAATTTCATTCGATAATTATAATAAAATTAAAATCTTAATGAATTTTTCATTTAAATTGCGAATCAGATGTGTTACTGATAAAATTCTTAAATTTTTGAACTAACATAATAGTTACGAGTTACATTCACTGTTAGCTTACATATTCACAACTAATTTGCACATTTGTCATAAGATTGAAATTTAAGCGTTCAGATAGTTGTGAACCAAAACTGTCCACTTTTCCTTTTTAGTTTTAAATTTTCATGTAATTTTTGTTTAGCACAAGCGTTTAAATATTATTAGCATTTTCTCTCTAAGCAGATTTAGCGTTTCGTTCTAGTGTCACATAACAGTGCCAGACTTTCGTTTTTTCAAGTCAGAATGTAACCCTGATATGTTAGAAGAGTGGCGTTTTTACTGTTTCAAATTTACTTGTTATTATATTACTAACTTGGACTCGAATAAACTAGTGGTATCTAATTATAAGTTAGCATGTAGGTCAAAAGACGGTGTCAATAATTGTTATTGTTTATATATTCTGAATTTTTGGGTTCCAGTCAGGAATAAATTGCCTTTTTCTAACATGCTCTTTTCTTTTTATAGACAATTAGATTAAACAACCCTGGCACACAAACATTTATAGGTTAGGCGCAAAAACTGCTTCGACGCATACTGTCGCTTGTGTAGGTGACGTCCGATTTTAATACAAGCAGGTAGTATTCAACAAAAGTTACATCCTTAATACTCAAGTTTTATACACCTGCGAATTTGACGATTTTTGTACGGCGTCATATTACTTATCTCGCTGAACGGCGTTATAATGTTGTGACGTTACGATAAAAGGTGAAGGTATGTAATTATTATTGAAGATCACAGGCAGTTCCAAGAGGAAAGGACAATTTTGAAAATTAAAGTGCGAATTATTTAAAGAAAAAATCCTCAAACATTATTTTTATTTTTAACCGTTTTCTTAGGTATGCACAATATGGAGTATTAAATTTATATCGATCCTGTTCTGGATATTAATTTGAAACGGTCTTAGTAAACTTGAAGAAATTTTATTAGTTTTACAGGTATACAGGCGTCAGAGTCAATTCGAAGTTAGGGCAAGATTTCACCAAAAGAATGGCATCAATTACTTTTTAATAGTTGAGGATGTTAAACTTTTAACTTTTATATTAATAAAATTATTATGCCATTTTCAACAATGTCTGATTGTTCGATCAATTCTAATATTAAACAAATCTAATTATTTATCACTTGATGTACAGTAGTTATGATTAATATTGTGGAATTGTTATTAATAAACACTTATTTATCTTCTGGGTTAAGTATATGTCTGTATATAATTTGGAAGGCTTCAAGTAAATTACCGTCCGAGCTTACCAAGTTTCCATGCAAATTGTAGAGAGCGGTGAAGGGTAGCATTGCAGTCATATCATATTTACTGGTTTTTAACGTTAAATGCTTAGATAATCATTAGCATGTTGGTTGATATTCGACGTACGTTTTAGTAACTTTTAGGATTCTCAATGTTTTTTAAATGTTCGTTAATACTGTAACAAGACCCGCTAGTTATTTAATTATTTATTTTAATTCCTCAATGGACACATTCCACATTCAACACATAGATACACATTTATTTATTCTAACATTTACTTATAAGCACAATCTGTCTGCTAATAAATTAAGCAGTGATTCATCTATTTATATTCAGGCTATAAATCCTACAATAATCTAGAGAAATTGAAAAAGAATGATTCATTCAAGCCGATATTCTGACTCTTCGCGAAAATATACTGGGTTACAAACGCGTCATTGCTAATTTCATTACAATACTTATTATTGTTGATAGATGGTATGCGTCGAATGCAAACTTGGCTGGAGTGAACAGTATATCTACAACTAATTATCTGTATCCTGGACTTTGTGCAACCCAAATTACAGAACATTTCTGGTTTGTTGTTTATGAAGTCGGTATTAACCTGTTTTTATACAAATCTTAGTTTGCTGTTTATTATCATCTTAACGAAGTTTGGTTAATTTGCTAGTTATTATACGGTCGGATATTAAATAGACGATTTAATGTAAAAACTAGCATCATTGTTCAAATAAAGTGTGTTTCCATTAATGACGTAAACCACACTTGATATTATTTTTAGTATTTATTTCATGTAAATTGACGAGCAGCAATTTTAAAATTGTGTGTGCGCTTTTTTCCATGATGCAAACGGTTATTGCGCGGTTGGAAATTGCAACTTGTGAAATCAGTTTTGATACAAAGTGTGCAAATATCATTCCATCGACGTTTTTGCAGCCGTAATCAAAATTTATCAGAACGTGCATATTGCCAAGCCACAAATTAAGTGGGAAACATGTTTATAAACGAGAGAACGCAGTTCTACTACAAGTACATCGAACACCATATCGTTTTGACTGAAATTGGATTCAACATCTATTTCCGGGAAATGTCATTGGATCCAAGTCCATCGCCGATTAATATCAACGATATTATTTACCTGTGATGGTGTCACTAATAATCGCTCGATTGGCTCTGTTGTTATTAATAGTCGTCTAGCAGGTGCACAATGCCTACAATTTTTGCAAAATGAATTATCAGGTCTTCTCGACGATGTCTTATTGATGATCCGGCAAGGAATGTTTTATCAGCAAGACGGAGTTCCACCGTATAGTAATTTCCTAGGTGATAGATTAGTCGTGGTGATATGATACATTGGCCACCTCGATTTCCGGATTAGTTGACCTTCGACTATTCTTTGTGCAAATGAAATACCTAACAAAGCCTGCATTTTAGACACTGCTACACTATTAGACAACTGCTAGATTCGCTTCTCATTGATCAATTTTTGAGCAATTATTGCGAAAAATAATGTTTATAAGGATTTATTTCTTAAAATAACCCATACTTTAAATTCCCTTATCACGGTCACAATTGAATTTAAACCCTTTATAGCTTTTCTACACAACTCCAAAGATGGCGTTGTTGCTTCAGATAGGGGCGGGTCTTTTTAAAAGGAAATGATACCCGTGACAAGCCATCTTGAAAGAGCTAAAGTAAATAGCTAAATCAGAGATAAGTGCGGGCGCCACTAGGTTTTTGAAATTAGCTGTTTCTTAAGAAACTTAGAGAGCAAGTGTTGATTAAAAATCGGATAAAAATTGCTAAAGACAAAATAGACATATCATAGAGATGTTACTTAACATGAAATCTTTCGAATTATAACAGCACCACTGAATCATGTAACTCAAGTTACAATGCTTTTCCTAAATAAAATTACTACCAGAGATCGTTGGTAGTTGTTTACTATACGCTTATGTTACCGAATTGTCTGAAATTTTAAAATAAATTTAGCCTAGGTCTACGTTACTGAAATGAAAAAGTCACACAGGGTAATCAGTCAAAATTAAGCTATTGTTTAGCTATCATGGGATGCCACACATAAAGCTATCTAGAATTACGTTAATACATTCGTAAAAAATAAGTAACAAATTGGGTACTCAAATACTGTTAACATAAACACCTTGATTATGCATATGTATCTTGAATGTTGGATCTAGCAACTCTATAATTTTGGTTACACACTGTAATTTGACGTTTCTTTAAAACTTTACACTAAACGTAAATTTACTTTAATTCGCTGAAAATGAAAATTATAGTCGCCATCCCACTTATAGACAAAATCCCATTAATCCGCAACTGAAGGTTTTATATAATATAGGTGTGTCAGATTGTTGATTAATAACAATCAATGCGACAGAAAATTAACGGGTCAAGGTAATTAATTCTAATTGATTAAAAATGATTTAATATTTATTAATTAGCAAATTAAGTGACTAATTTGGGATTAAGAAAACTGTTACTTTACGACAAATTTATTTAAAACATGGAACTAATCCATCCACTCATTTTTTGAAAATAAATATCTGAATAATATTAATCAATTAACAAAGCGACAATCAAATGCCAATTAATTAATTAAGGAATATGTGTATTAATAATGAATTAAATAACAGATTTGCTAAATATTAATTAAAAAGTTCTTTGACTGATAACGAAATAATTCTTGTTCATTACTTATTAGTTTCTCCGGGCATATTTTTTAATTAAAAATAGAGTTAGACACACTCGTTTATTAAAACTGTCAATGACGAAAATTAATTATATGGTCTAACTGTGGATAATTAGCAGATTTATGTATAAGTCGGATGACAACAAAGATCAAGACAAATGATCGATTAACGTATTAATTAACATATAGATTATAAAATTCGTCAAATTAATACCGAAAATTGTGTTAATGAATCAATCGGTCGTCAAATAGTTAATGAATTTTTTAATATAGTGTAACAAAGTATTACAAATTAATTTATAAAGAAAATAACCGATTAACTAATCGGTTAACACATAAATATTCTTCGATAAAAATGGCAATAAACAATTGAAAGATTCAGGTATTGACCTTCTAATTAACTATCTAGTAGTTCGTTCCCCTATGGCCGCCCCTTCTGAATAATTATATTAGTAGTGTGTTTGACATCTATATTAAATATTATATTATCAAATCACAAGTGCAAGGTCTGTTCCAGATAAATAAAAAGCTTCCTACAGTAATAATTCAGGTATTCTGAAAATTTATTTTCAATAATCGTATTTTCTAATTTTGAATTCCATTTAAACAGTTTTATACGACCAATAAATACAAACTAAAAGTTAAAAGTTTTGAATGTCAATAAATTGTCGATTTTATTGACTTTCGTTTACGAGAGGTTTGAGGAAGTCGGAATGTTAAATTTTGTAACAACCATTAAATTTTATAAACCGACTTGTTCCACTTCTCTTTGAGTACTGGAAAAAATAGCAACAAAGATCGTCTCGGTTCATTTGAAAATTACATGTAATCTAACTGTGGCTATAAACACACAACTTCCTTTCCTTCTATAAAATTAAGTCCCCTTCAACAGTAATAAATATTTCACCCTTCGTTGATTGCAATAAATTACGTTCCATGCAACGATTATAGAGGAACTTACCACCGGATATTTTGCTTCGACAATGGAACAACACTCACCTGCAACAAAAATATTTTTTAAGTGACGGGTGAATTACTTGGAATTTATAAACATAATTTTTAATGTAAGAATCCGTAATAAAAATTCCTTGGGGTGTGTATTTTAAAAGGTTTCAAAGCACGTATCTCTGTTCCTTCTTATAAAACTTGTTTAACAATGGAGTGTGGCGACTCTTTCAAATAGGATATACAATAATACTCGATGTATCCTGGTTATTAACATATAAACAATGACATTCCTTTATTATGTTTAAAAATATTAATACACGACGGAAACGGATAGTTTGTTAAATAATCTAACACGCAGCTATACAAACTGAAGTCGAATTACCATTTTTGGGCGCGCTTGATTTACTTCCGCCAATTACTTCCTTTTTACTTTAACGTAATTGTTTACTTTGTTAAACTTAATTCATATATAAAAATGAAACACTGCCCGTATTCAAAAACTATTAAGTAGACGTTAATTTTTTTAATTTTAAGTTTTATGTTGAACAATTCAAAGATGCATCACAGATTTCTTATAATTTAGGCTTTTTAAATGTAGAAATGTAGATATCGTAATACAAGGCGATGCAAAATTGCGCACCATAGCGATTTAATGGCGAACTGTTATAATCAATGTATACTTGATGTTATACTGTCATGATCCAAAAGAGCGGTAGTGTCGAAATGACTATCCAAACCGCCACCTCAGCGCAAAAGAGTGTAGATTAAACCACGAAGTTACCGCGAACGAAATTACAGAAGCAGGGCAGAAACGATAACGGCTTTTGACGGGTGGGGGCAGCACTAATTGTAACACGTACCGGATATCTAGAAAGTTCCACATGATAGTGAGAAGGATCTCTGACCTACGCAGATTGCGATATAAGTTACCATATACGTTAAAAATTGCAACATCTTTTCCTAGATCAAAACCAGTCACTTATCAGTGCGGCATAATGCACGAATTGTTATGATAAAAAATGATTCACTCATAATAAACATCTGCTGGTACATAAATTATACACAAATAGGTGACATACCTTACAATTCAGGTTCAATGTCACGTATGGCTTCCCCAATATTATTTATACCTATATTATATCTCCGATTTAACAGCAACTTTTACTAAATATATTAAAAATAGGGATTACAGTCGATCCATTCAGAGATGGTTATTACTCTTAAAGATCGTTAAACATCTAAACAAACGTAAAATTGCAATAATACTATCTGCGTAACCTATTGATCTAATATTGGTTACATTTCATAAGGCGCTATAACAAAAAAAATGTAATTTTGAATTTATAGCGGGTTTCTACGTTTACTAGTAAGAATCTCAGGGCAAATCAATTCATTTAATTATCAAGAAATTCCTAAAATGCATCCCGATAGCAATTGAATTCAAAAGTGAGATTCAAAACGTACGTGGATTCAAGATAGAGTTTTCATACACCCTAAGTGTTGCCTACCCGTTGGATACGTCATGGAGCGCTTTCATAACGCTGACAACGTTCACAACAAAGAAATAATTTGTATTATATTCGTTTACGTATTCGTTAGAAATGAAAAACTTAATTATCTTGGGATTTAGGAATTCCCATGATATATCTGTCAAGTTCTACGAAACCCAACTTTATCACATCTCCCAATTTCGTAAAAACGGAACCCACGAAATATACGCATCGCGTCGCCTTCTGCAAGATCGGTAAAAATTGTCAAAACATAAAAGTCACAACTTTGTTTTATACCTCGTGGGCCTAAATGAATGAATACACCTGACGAACTACGTGATACACATAGATGTTAAGCTGCTGCTGGTCTCCTTCGAAGCGGAAGGTCTAAGAGAGCAACCTATACAGAAATATCTACAGCAGTCTTGGCGCATCTTGTTAACAGTAAAAAAGGAATCAACGCGCATTCTTCAGACATTGCTTCTATTCTAATAAAGTTCATGTTATTCAGAATTTGTAGGCGGATGACAATGATCGTTGACAACAATTTGCACAGTGCTTATGCTTGACGCACTATACAGGGTGTTTCAGATAATTTGGCATTTCTTTTAGGGGGTGAAAGGAGATCATATAGATACCACAATATGCGTACAATTAAAACCACATGCTTTCAAGTATGACAAATATCGTACAGTAGGTGTTCACTACTAAATAAACATTTTCATATAATAGAGCAAACATTGTACTTAGTAACATAGTGTTGACTAGTCAGCATTTTAATGCCAATTTATTCAATAGAATATTCGCATCAATAGTTGTGATCAATTAGGTGATCTGAACAATGGTAATTTATTTGAACAATTTCTATGAAGATGTTTTAACTGCAAGTTTTGCAAATTTAATTTTATTTCCTGTAAAAATGATAAAATGAATAAACAAAATTTTTACCTCAATTGACTTATTTTATGAAAAAATAATAAAACACATTTTCCCCAACAAATAATTAGCCTGTCTGTGAAGTTGACGAAACCACTTTTGAATTTTACAAAATAAAATAGTTCTAACTGTAAACTCATTTGTTTTGATTTATTTGTTGCGCAAGAGAAACTCGAAAAATTGACGCGAAAGTTGGTTCGCAAACTTCACGCTAGCGGCACCACTTCAATTATTCGATCTGTTTTAGGTTGTTCTAAAAGTACACCTGTTTGTTTTGATTTGTTCCGTTTATTTTCGTTTGCTCCCTGGGAAAAACCCAAAAACAATGACCCAAAAGTTAGTTTTGCTAACTTCGCACTTTAGAACGTTACAGTTTTCCGTTGTTTAAACTGTTCTAGAAGTAAACTTTGTTTGTTTTGGTTTGTTCTGTCGTTATTTTGGTTTTCTTCTGTTAAGAAAACACAAAAAACGGGCATGAAGATTGGTTTCGCTAATTTCACACTTGCGTAACGTTTCAAATTTTTATTACTTTTTAAACTGTTCTAAAAATAAACCTGGCTAGTTTCCTTTGTATAGTCATCATTTTCGTTTGTTCCGCAAGAAAAAATGGGCACGAAAATTAGTTTCGCTAACTTCACGCTAGTGTGTCAATTTGTTAGAGTTTCTCTTGCAGAACAAATGACATTCACAACGAAACAAATCAAAATAAACGGATTTTAATCTAGAATAATTAGAAGTGTTGCAAAATTCAAAAGTGGTTTTGCCAAAGTCACAGACATGCGTTTCACCTGCTTAAAAACAAGATGTTTTAATAATTTAAATTGCACTTTTCTTAGTACGACGCATGACAAACTATTTTTATTATTTCAATTATTAATAAATTAATTGTTTAAGATTATTAAAAATAATTATATTTATTATTTCTAAATTCTCCCAATTATATGAAAGCGCACTACATATTCTGTAATTTATTATTGTAAACAAATCGAAACGTGTCTGCTACAACAGCTGTAAGACCGTAGCACACGTTCTGTAACTTGATACGTTAGGTAGATAAGTTATAAATCAATGATTTAACAGGTGATAATACAACCATAAACCACTCGTACATAATTAGAGAAAGAGGACTGTTTAGTATACGTATTGCGGCGCCTGATGATCTCCTTCCACCCGCCTAAAGGAAAGGTATATTACTTGAAACACTCTATATAAGCATATATCCCTATGATGGTTGACTTTTACTTTTCCTTTAAATTTTAATAAAATGTTCCCCTCTATCGCGGCAATTTAAAACATCTACTTATCGATTAACATTTTGTTATCCGACTATCATATCTCTTCAAATCGAACTGAAGTAATCATATCGATAGATTTTAAAACGTCTCTCTCTCTGGGCTACAACGTTTTTTCAAATAGAACTGAAGTAGTCATTTTGATAAATTTTAATAAATCGATCTCTACCTTTCACAATAAACAATTCGTTTTCTAGAAATTTCTAATACAGCTCTATACAGGTTGTTTCGGATAATATGACATTCCTTTTTAGAGATGAAATCAGGCGCGATAGACACCCCAATAAGCGTAAAATTAAAAGTAATACGAATACTAAAAATTTCTTTTTTTATTAATGACGAGTCGACTATATACATGCTTTCAAATATACAAATATAATCCAGTACGTGTTTCTTACTAAATAAACATTTCCGTAGTAGAGTAGAATAGTACGTGTTTATTTTAACTTTCGAAGCAGACGCATAAAAACAAGACTGTAAAATGATACTCCTTCATAAATGTCGGTGACCCATTTTTGATCAATGAAATTATGCCAATTTACGTCATTTACTAGATGCATTTCGTTGTTTAATCAGTGTTTTAATAATAAAAACCAAATCGCAAATTGTACCCATTTACACCGTGTTTAACTGATTGGTGCTTTTATGTTAATAAAATTATGCACAGGTCTGTAATAATGAAGTACTGATTCAATCAATATGGATTTAAAAACTGTAAAATGAAAAATTAGATTAAGAAAATAAATCTGCAAACGAATTAACATACTTTTAACATTTTTAATTATTTGTAGTTTCAAAGACAATTTCACAAAAATGATACTAAAGGAATTTGTAATAATATAGCTGAAATTTTTAAGACAATTTAATTGACCATTTAGCTTTTGAAACAACGTATAAAACCATGTTTCATTATTCTAGGTCGAATTAGGCAAATTATTGTACCATTCCTCTGAATACTGTTTCAAAACCAAGTAGAAAAATCTAAAACGTGTTAAAGTGTTTAAAGCATTTTTTGTATTCGTATTTTTTTAAATTTTACGTTTATTGGGGTGTGTGTAGGGTCTACTTACAGCCCGTAAGAGGAATGTCATATTATCTGAAACACCATGTATGAGCTGGCGGAAAACATGATCTATAGTTTCTGTAGTCCTTATGAGAAGCTGTAGCGGGTAATTAGGCTATCCCCTTGCAACTGGGGATGTTGAATCGAATGAGAAGCGGGAGTGGGAGTATCTGCTATCGCGAATCATGGGCCCGCAATCTCATGGAAAGCTTTCATGCAGTGCATTTCGATAGAAATCGATTAAAATTATTTTCTTGCTTTCTAACAACCATGCCTCACAGCATGTAATTTAATATCAGTTGTGAAGTATTCGTTTTGAAGTACTGTACCTTTGTTGACGCTAGTGTTTCTCCAGTTATGTAACCTGGCACTCATTTCACATTGCAAATATAGAATCTGAGATCAAGTATGTTTTAAAAAGGTAAAATTTTAAATTTCGGCCATCTTTTTTGGTTTTCCATGCAACTAATCTCATCATAACTGAAAAAGAATTTCATTTACTCGAACATAAAACATAAGGCAAGTAGTCTTTAAAATTAGACAAATTGAGTTGCATAATCATCTTTTAGATTTCAGTAATTCGGCTTGCATTCATGCAAGGTATGATCCGAAAATATCTGTCATTGTTGTGTAAAGACCTCTCAGTTGTTATTTACACCAGTTTAGAATTTGGGAACACTGCGCCTGCGCCGAATTATAGGCGTATCCCAAATGTTTGCTGAAATTACACTGTAAGTTGATGAAATGACAGAACTTTGGATTAAAACTAGCACTACGATTAAAAAATGTATTATTTAGATGCTATATAAACTTTGTATCCTGTGTCACTGAATAAATATAAGTTGACATCCATCATGACGTGGGTGGCAACTTCTTAAATTCAGTAAACAAACTTGAGGGGTAAAGCACATTTATTTATGGCATCATAACTAGCCATGTTTTCTTTTCCCAATCCTAAATTAGTCGGCGTCAACATGTATTAAAGAATAAATTGTTCAATTTTAAATTAATGGACAGTGAAGGGGGAAGGTAGACTAATTCCACGTATATTTCCCGATAAGAAATCAAAAATTTAAATTAATATTGGTAATATTTTGATCAGTAATGATTTTGAAAACGGTGGAACAACTATGTATCCTCTATAATACAGGGTGATCTATTGCAAAGGGCTTAAAAAGTAAAATGATCTAACGTTATATTCATTTTTTTTTAAAGATATTTAGAGAAATGTTGAGAGTTTAATGACATCTGCGTTAAAAAGGGGGGACATCTAAAATTCATCAACAAGTTCAGGTATATTTATATTTTTGCGAACATTGATTAATGTTTACTCTTGAAATAATTCTGATGACAAAAGACATAACAGTTCAACCAAAACTGCTGCACCACTCCAACTGATGTCAAATCACATTATAAATCATAAATGGCGGATTAGAGAGTTACCAATTTCAATTTTAGAGATCGCTTTGAAAAACGATACCGAATCCCCCGAATGGGAACTAATTGGCAGCCCTAATATATGGCGGGAAGAGGCAGTGCTGCAACATTAAATCTAAAATGGCTCTGCAAAATGAGCACTGTATGTGAATACAAACGAGTGTATCATAAAGTACTTTTCTATCGAAAATATTTGTTATGCTGACAGGTCAAAAGATGGAAGACAGTGGGATGAGTCTATTGTAAAACATTTTCAAGCAGCTATCGTGGCTTGCACCTTTGACAGGATAACAGCTTTTCAATCATTTAAAAAATGGGTCCCCAGACTGATTTAAGCGACCAAAAATTCAGACTTGTTCACCCTTTTGTTCGAATTTTAACTTCAGAGAATTCAGGGGAACACATTGTAAAAAAGATATCAAAATCCCCGAGCGGAAAGCAATTAGCAGTTTTGATAAATGGCAATATTAAAATGCAAAATTCAGTATATGTAGTAGTACACATAGTTTTTAAATGTTTTACGGATACAACATGACGAGTGTGTGGCTTTCGTAAATACTTTTTCATCATATGGCAAAGCTTTGAAAAACTATGGAAGACAGTCCGATGAAGCTAGTGAACTTTTGTGCTAGTCCCGCAACTCCTTAATGCATTTATGAAGAGAATTGGTAACGCATAGTGCGTCTAGACTTGTTTTCACTACGTTTATACGTGAGCAACTCGGGGAAAATGTCGCGTACCTCAATGATGAGATAATATTTCATGTATTTTATCTTGGAAGGTAAACACGCATAGTGCCATAGTTTGGGTCACTGATAATCTACATGCTTCACACAGTTGAAGAAGGTATTTGAGTCGTTGTTCTTTTCTGAAACAGTTCAGTGGCCATGTTGCAGTTATTTCTTCTTTCAGTTACAGAACATTGGGCCATTGGTACGTTTGCAAGTACCGTTGATCAGCAAGGCAATGGACTTTAAATATGCGAAATTCTCTGACAAATTTGGTGTTAACAGGCGTGGTTGCAGAAAAGCCATTCCTTGACCATTACTGAAGTTCATGGTTTGAAGTTACTTTAAAAGCTTTGCCTATGACGTCCAAGTCCAAGAAGTATCTAGGATCTGGAGATGAAGATCGCTCCGTTTTCCAATCAATCACATAACAGACTTCGAAAACACGCTTTGATTGCTAGATTGTCGTACAAGCGATAGTGATCATGTTAAATGCTAATCAACAACCTCTACATTCTCCAGCCTTTAACATTTTTGTCAAAATTTGAACAAAATCTATCAATAAATGTATTTTCGTCATTGTAATGAATCAATTGAGTATTCTGAGGTAAAAAAGGATAGTCTCACTTTCTATACCAATATTTATTTAAAATTTAAAACCATAAAGCTTACTTTGAAGTTGGCGTAGAAAAACAGATGGATATTATGGTTCCGTTATAGAAACATTCGGTGGGAGGAGGTGTTTGGCCTTACCTTTTTAATACAATCTAGGTTATGAGTGAATTTATATTTAGAATTTAAAATAATAAGTAACAGTTTTAAATTTTTTAATAGGTATATCGCAAGGATACATATATTTGAGGGAAGGTTTTAACGAACGCCTGCCTATTTCCCATATTATTCAAAAACATAGTTTTAATTCTGCCATTCTAGGGTAGGTTTTGGATTTCTACAAAATTCGGGGGGAGGAAAAAGAGAAGCACCCAATGTGTGAATCAGCGACGGAAATTGTCAGAAAAACAATTTAAATGTAATATAGGAGATATGCAAATGTCCCACATCAACATATAATCCATGAAAAATGAGAACAAAATGGCGACCGATATAAAAAATTGTTTATTTTTACAAAACCTTTTTACAAAATGAAATCATTTTAAGCATAATCATAATCATAAAATGCCATTAAAATCACTTTTTGTGAAAGATATCTAATTTTGAACTCAAGATGGTGATCAGAAATCTAATAATGATGTGTCGACTCATCAAACAATCGGAAATCTGTGGAGTAAACATCGTTATGTTTTGTAATTTTGTGTGTTCACACCGCTCCTTTTAAAACAACTCGATAATATGTTGAAAATCACGTTTAATGGCTTTGTAATCCGAGGCTTTCAAAGCCATTTAGCTTTTTATCTGGTTCATCTCCATATTTTAAAGTGTCACTTAGGCAGACCCAATTTCAAATGTCCAATTTCAAATCCCCAATTTTTTAAATCTCGTACTATCAGTCAATTAAAGCCTTGTTAAGCGAATTTATATAAAACTGCCATGTAACAGTTTAATCAGCAGTTGCGCCATTTCCAAGAAAAGTTTGTAGGCAATTGTGCACACGTGTCACTAACGGATGCCACTTGACACTTCACAGAAAATTCCATAGATAGCACTTTTTAATAAAAACAGATCTCGATCTTAAAACATTAAATTCAATTAAATTGATTGACTGGCGTGAAGTGCAGCACACGAAGACATCAAAGAAAGGAATCTATTGTTCTAAGAAACTGCACTCTACCTGTGTTATTAGAGAACAATAACATCTATTGAAATGCTCTTTACTATCAGCCAGACATTTAGATTAATGATTTATCACAAAATGGTATTAGCGAGTGGTTCGTATGGAAAGCCTAAGGCGGCCTTGGGTTATAAATTACATGGCAAATGCTCAGTCGACTGAACTTTATTACAACTGCACAATAATGAAGATAATAAATAGTACTGTGCCCAATTCTAATTTTAAATTAACAATTGAAAAGGTTTTTATAGCCCATTCTTATTTCACCACGTGAAAGTGCGGTTTTTTGAATTTGGCTATTGACTACAGATTCAAAATTTACTTTGAACGTAACGTATTTTGCCAACGCGTTAGCGAATTTTTAAAAAAGGCAAATTAATCGCTTCCTGCTCGTTTATACGAAACCTACAGAACGTGGTTCCGATTTAAATTAAAAACTGCCGCAATTACTTGACAAAATCACCCCTGGTTTTAGCGATTTGTATCGGTCACAGCAAATCGTCACCCTTGCTGCGCGGCGCCTTCAATCTGTGGCAGTGTCAAATCAGAACGAAAACTAATAGCGTTTCCGATTGTCTGCATCGCCAGTGCAGAGCACATCAGCTATGCAGTGTATATAAATCGGAATAAAATCCCTTCTGTCTATGGTAGTGGTTCTCAACCACTTTGCTGAGGCACGCTAGTGTGCTAACCAAGTAGTATCGAGATGTCTTTCTCTGGTAATTGTTACGTATTCAGGTGCGCCACCAAACTTTAGACAGGGTGTCTACTAAGTTTGAAAAATTAAAATTCGTTACTTTTTAGTGACTTTTCGGGACCTTCACCTAAAAAACTCGTGACCTGGTAAAATTACATAGATTAATATGAATTAACAATATTTTTGATATTTAGGATATCTAACCTATCTTTTCTGACAATAATTTTACTTTCTAGTAACCAATAGG
>JAHWXV010619295.1:0-12459 GCA_024586415.1 Phrixothrix hirtus | reverse complement strand
AAATGCAAATATTTAAGAAAATATTTTAACCCTTAAATAGTATTTAACAAACTATAATATTTTCTTATGTTAATTACACGTTAATTAAATTAATTAATTAATGTGTAATGAACAATATTAAAAAATTGTATACCAGAAAATACACCGAGGTTTTACGTTACATAGTTAAAAAAATGCATGTATTTGATAATCTATTTTATAAACTAATGCGGATAGAACACATACGAGGTGCGACAGAAAGAAACGGGCATGTTCCCATAAATCAGTGAAGTACATAATTACTTGTGGTGTTATCACCTTTAAAGTAGACCTCTTCAGCATTCACACTTTTTTGCATTGGTTCCTGCCATTGCTGGTACATTTCTGGAACTGAGTTTTTGGAAGGCCCTTAACGTAAGACAACTTTAGTACATAAAAACGTCACAGGGAACCAAATCAGGTGAATAGGGCGGATGGTTCATCATAGTAATGTTTTTGTTGCCCAGAGACTGCTTCGCAGATGTGGCCTTTTGAGCACTCAATCATTACATTTCTTGTAATGTCGAAAAAGGAAAGCAATATTGCCTTAAATTTGGACTTTGTCATGCGAGCTTTTCTGGGCACTTCCACTGCATCGACTGGCACTCACTTTCAGGTTCGTCGGTAAAAATCCATGTTTTATCACAGCTAACAACAGATCCCAAAAAATTTGGCTCATTTCTGATACATTTTAGCGTGTTCGTGTCGTCTTTATGGCATTGTTTTTGGTATTCGGTCAGAACTTTTCGAATAACCTTCGCACAAACCTTCCTCATGGTCAATTCCTTAGTTAAAATGCGTCGAAGAGCTTCCTTATCCCACTTTAGTCACCGCAACACTCAATCGTAGGTCACTCCAGGACCTCATCACGAACTTTCGCAATGTTTCGGTTATCATTTTTTATATTGTCTCTTTAACCAATCCCGCAGGGGAACTAACTGGCTTCAGCACGTTGCGATGAGTTGCGATACCGCGTAGTCGATGCAAGTCGTTGGAGGACCGTCGAAAAATGACACGAGACCGTCCGGCAAGCTCGATAAAAATGTGTACCCTCATGGACACCGCTGGTATCACCACGCCTTTGAACTAGACCACGACATGTCCCCCAACGGTAAGAAGAAACCGCAGTATGCTAAGTCCTGAAATGACGTATTCAGGAACGCCGATATGGCCGCCTCGTTGACCCCTAAGCACGCTGGCGAAGACGGAAGCCGGGTAGTGGTCCTGGTACGTGCCAGTAGGGAAGATACGGAACCGGCGGAAAGCTCGTTGGCCAGATTTCTGCTTGGCACCCATAGCGGTATTCGAGAACGGCGGCCGTTTGCGTTGTAAAATCCGGCAGGAGTTATGGAGGGGTTTAGGTGTCCGTGAGAGAGTGATGGTAGGGCGCTAAATCTCTGCTCAGGCCGGCGGATGGGCTGCTAAGCTGATGCCAGATAGGGGTGATCGGCGTTCCTTCTGATCCGGAGCCTTCTGCCGATTCATGCAAGGCTATTGGGGGCCCAGAGCTCGACTCTTCAGAGGAAGTGACTTCTGGACAAGATATACACCGAATCAGTACTTCGGGGTCGGCCTCAAGCCCCTTGCCGTGCTTTGCGCGGCGGGTGCCGACATTGGTATTGGACTCAAGGGGGCGCTAGTTTCAACTTAGCTAGTAAGTTCATAACGGTGTGCTCGAAAGTGATCTAGTTCGCCATATGAGCGACTACGGCTCCATGGAGTCGGCAGTGAACGCCCATCCCTTCCCTCCAAAAACCGTTTATGCCATTCAAACATGCGTGTCCTAGACAAAGTACTATCCCCATAAGCCTCTGCTAACATTTGGAAAGTTTTTGTGGCCGATTTCTTAAGTTTCACAATACGTTTAATGTTGATTCTTTGTTAACTTTTGACACTAGAATTTTACCGGCAGAACGCAGTTGCACGTAGTCATTTGTCGATGCAACCAGTCGAGTCCACAGTCGCAGTGCGGTTAGAGGATGGGTTTGAAATGACGTCACCAAAACAGTTGTTGCCAACTCCACTTTGTTTTCAAGTTATGCACTTAATCCTGATTTTTTGTGTCACACCTCGTATTTCGCTACATACATAAAGATAATATAAATACATATCTTCTTGCACGATATGTATTGTTTCTGTAAAAGAATGTTCAAATTACGGTTAACGCTTCAGTTAACAAATCCTTAATACAGACCCGGAGCAAGTAAAAGTTAAACCATCAAAAATGTCAATCTCTAATACGATAAAAATTTTATTTTGTCAAATTTAGCTCTTATAATAGGCCCTTAATTACCGTGAGCAAGGATTATAGTTATTTTGAAACACTCTGTATAGGTCACAAAGTAGTTCGTGCACATATATTGCTGTTGTGTTATATTTGTTTAAGAGAGGAGGTGTTGAATTGAATGATTTTGTCTATTATACATTTTTGAAATTCACGCTTATAGAAGTGTTCTATATTTCTTCATATTTGGATATTACAAACTTCTATTCTAAGACATCAGATGGCATTATCAGTATATTTTTATTCGAATTATCATTATTTGCAGTTTATGTTTTAATTTTTCAATTATTTTTCAATAACTTATTTAATATCCGATACATATTTTATCATTTTTTCCATGTAAATAAGTTAAGAAATCAAAAATAACCAAAATTAAATTAAATTACCTATCACTGAGCTCAAAAGTAGTTTTCAAGTTAACAAAAAATATCAATATTGATACATACTCGTATAACGGTAGCTTTTCTATACTTGAATTAACACTTCATCACAGTAAATAACAACTTGGATGCAAAGCCCTTTAACTGTGACACTAAAATGACGGCATATATACACATTTTATGACGTGTATTTACAGTGATAGTTAATATTCTACTGTAACTACGCATTTCTTAAAAATAAATTGTAGAAGGAATGTACACCTGTTATAATCAGTAACAGTATAGTAAATACATTAATTGCCAACGTATAAACATAGATAATCTTGTACATGTATTTTAAATTATATCTACTTAATTACGATAATTCTTAATTTTTACAATGCATTTATAAAGTATATCATTTTTTTTGTTTTTTTCTTGCTGTAAAATTTCAAAATTCGTTTAAATTGCCTGTTTTTACCTAAAATATTAGATAAATAAGTCTAATGATTGCACTTTTAATATATCCAATTTATCAGCATATTTTGGGCGACGTGTAAATTTAATTAGATTAATTAGCATCGTTTTATCGTGTGTGTTAGAATTAATAAAGGTATTCAATTTGATAAATAGACAAATCTTATTTCTTAGAATTCATTTTTGAATATTTAGTCGATTTAACGCCTTTAAACATTGGTCTCAGATAGGTATGGTAGGTTGAATAGTGATTCACAATATTTTTCGCGTTCAAATCTGGGTCTAGGTTTAAATCAAGTATATTACAATACAAGATCGGTAAATGCCTTATAATAAGGTCGAGAAAAATTTAGAAAAACGAGACCCGAAAGGTCGATTTTTGCTAATTTTCGAGACCTGTTGTACTAAGGCACTTAACGACCGTTGTCGTACACTATTTTTTGCGCTAACAACACCTTACAATCAATTACAATAATTTGATATCAAACCTTTACTTCGTTTCATAACAGTACTAGTACCGTTATGAAACATAACATGCTTGTTATGGTAGCGTTACTATGGCAATCACAACAGTTCGGGAAATATATCAGAATGTGGCAATCAACATAGCCGGTAAATGTACAAAAACAGGTCTGAAGCGCAAAAAAACTATATACAATATATTATTATTTTATTGGCAAATATGACGTAAGTACATGTATAAAAAAGTTGATTTTTAAATTTTCATCGAATTTGAGTTAACCAATGTGCCACAGTGTTAAATAACTTTTATTTAAAATTAATGTAAATATACCGGATGTATCATAAATGCTTTTACAAACTTCGAGAGCAGGTTCCTAAGACCATATGTCCGAAAATGCTTGGTTTTTCTGCTATAAATTAATATATGTATGTGAGCTTAAACGATTGAGTGATGTTCATATAAACTAATGAATTACTCTATGAGACAAGTCAACTTATTGCAGTGCACTCATTTTATCTTTATTAGAGGATGTGCTCTTGTAAATAAGAGGAAACATTTTAGTCTGTGAAACCATTTGATACCGTCTGATAGTATTTGAAAGAGCGCGACAGTTCATGATGCGACTAGCCCATGCACGTTTAGCAACAAACTGATGACATTTCGAACATCTGTTGTGAGTATCTGCTTTGAGAACATTTTAAACACTCCCTATTAAACAGTCAAAGTCAAACACGTAATGTGTCATTGTAAAAGTTCTTTCATTTATAACAGAAAATCAAGCATTTTAGGACATGTTTATATTGACATTTTCTTATTTTGGTCTCAACTACCCCTGAAGTTTGTTAAACTATTTTTGCTACACCTTGTATATATTGCTGTATTATCAATGAATATCGTAGTTTTGTCAATTACATTAAGATTTGATTGTGCTTTATTAATTTTGTTCCCACAAAAATTTATATACAATGTGAGTTGTAAATTCTACTTTATTTCTGCCCCAAACTTTGATTGTAAATTTTAATCGTTAACTATGATTAAAATTTTAATTAAAGTTTCTTCTTAAATGCTTTCTAACATTCGTATATAATATAAATTTTTTCTTTTCATTACATCGTTATAATTCGCGTTTCTTGTTGCTATCTAAGGTCTAGCCGGAAGTTGTATATTTTAACTCTTCCTTACCTTCGATTCAGACCTTATTCTTTCATTTAACAATGCTTTCTTTACATCGCAATCCTTCATAACTTCCATCCTTTTTCGTTGAACACGCTGCACTATTCCTTTTAATACTTTACTTATTATTTTCTTAATATTTTCTATATCTTTATAAACTATTAATTCTTTCTTTCTAATTATTACCTTCTTATTATCTTCATTTCCCTCTAACTTTACTGTTATCATTTCTAAATTTTCCTGTAATTCAAAACTCTCACTCATCTTTATTTTCAACCGTCATTTCTTCTTCACTTTCTTTTATCTTTCATATTCTATCCAGTTGCGTGTCTCTCTACCTCATCATCTAATTTTTCTATCGTTCTTTCCAAATTTCGTTCTTTTCGATATCCTCTATCATCTCTACTTCCTTATATACTTTTTCTTCTATCTCTTTTATCTGCTCATTGCTTATTTGGATCCATTTCATTCACATTTTCTAACATTTGTTCCTTTTGCAATTCTTCATCCTGCTCATAATCGTTGTTTTTCCCTATTTTTTAACATACTCTTTGTATTCGGTTCTCTATTTTGGTTTCCACCTCTAAATCTATTGTCTTTTCCATTTCTTTGCACAACTTTTCTGTACTACATTTTTTTTCTTATATCCTTTCCAAATTTACTTTCAATATTCTTTCCGATTCGTCTTGGTTTTCTCTTATTTCTGCTGAAGTTTCATCCCTTGTTGCATAATTCATGTCCGAACCTTACTTCATTTCTTCCAATCGTTCGTTATTTAATAGTATTTTTTCATTTCCTTAATGAATTCTTCTTTATTTCTCTACGCCTCTTCCCGCATTTGTTTGGTTTTCTTTTCCACTGCTTCTACATTTTCTCTAAAAGATTCTGCATTTATTTTTATTTTTTCTCCGATCCTTTCGGAAATTTCCTTCCTTTCAGCTGAATTTGCTTTTAATTCTGCTTTCATTTCAGCTGAATTTGTTTTTATTTCCACTGAACCTTTTTCCAACAATTTAATCATAATCTGCATCACATCTTCTTCTTTCCTTTTACATTCGGGTCTCTGATTCCAACAAGCTTTTCATGCCGTTGTCCTCCTTACTTCTTCCTTCTTGCATATCTTCCATTTTTTCTTATTTACCATTGTGGTAGAGCCCCAAAAAGGGTTTGGTACTTAAAACCGTGTTTGCCTTGTTTTGCCTCGATTTTGAGTTGTTTTTCCCCACATTTGGCGGTATAAATGCTATGTTATCAATAAATATCAGTTTTGTCAATTAAATTAAGATTCTATTGTGCTTTAATTTTGTTGCCAATAAAATTTATATATATATATATATATATATATATATATATAATGTAAGTCGTATATTCTACTTTAATATATATACACGGCGTTTCTTAAGTATGGTCCCTAACTTCAGGGTGCCATTCCTTAGGAGGTTGTAAGACAAAAGTTTCTATAAATAAGCGCGCGGAAATGCTTAGTTTCCGAGATAAAGGGTGTTGAAAATCTAGCAAAATGTTCTTTTATTTCAAATAAATTTTGAACGGTCAATGTTAGGTTCTTAAAATTTTGCAATTAATTTACGTTAGTAAAGTACTAAGGTTTTAATATAAGGGCAGTTATCTGGCGCCAGTGGCATAGGCCTGAATAAGTCGCCGTTTTCTTCACACAAGGGTTTTTTAGAATTTTTATTCTTTTTACACTCTGCCAAGTTATGTGATATGAAAATGATTTTCATCTACTTTAAGTGTATTTTCCAGTTTATCATTCTGAAGCATTCCGTATTATGTTCCCTTCGCGCGGTAACCAATCACTGCTCAGTTTTTATAAATTGCTGTAGTATATTAGCTACACAAAAAATCTCAAAATGGTACCCAAATAGTCATGTTTAAAAAAATTTTAAAAAATTAAACATTTTTTTGATTATATTGTGGAAATATTGAGATGTTAAGTTTTTCTAAATATATCGTTCATGTATCTATAACATATCGTAACGAAACTAGTTAATTAATTTATATTCACTAATATTAGGATTATTCATTTACACTTATTTATTTAAATATTTATTTCACAGTATACTAACAATAAAAGTTTATATATCTAATTATGTATAATACAACTTAACAAGACAAGATTCTAATAAAAACTAAAAACTAAGGGAATTTAATCTGCTACTTATATAGAAAGGAAAAAAGTTCTGAACAATAAAATTAGTCATAATAATGATGTAATAAATTTAATGCCATGACTCATTGCTCACCTTGAATTTAATTGACAGATATCAGTTACTGCAATGAGTCATTTGTGATTATATTATCTATCCAGAATGTTCCATTGAGTTTTTATTGTTTCTAATTTTGTTACAATATTTTTTCAACAAGTTTCGTGTCGCTTTTGAAATTACAATTACTTTTCTAAATTTCAAGTAAAGTTGTTTTTGCAATGTTCAATATTTAAATATCATTTTTCTACCGGCAAGTCTGCTTCAATTTCACTAAATTAAGGTAGAAAATCGTAATGTTGTTTTTTAGCATTCAATAGAAGATTAAAAGATTCAGGTCATTTTGAAATTTCTTTTGTTTATATTTTTGTAACGCAATAATTTGGGTTTCAAAGTAATTTCAAATAGTAATGACGTCATAACTAGGTGGTTTTTTACCTTCGATTCCTTGTTATATAATTTTTGGCACACTTATTGCGACATTTTTGTTCTAAACTTAATTTTGCAAATATGTAATTTTATTTTTTCTACTTTTTTAATAATTTCATACGAAATATTTAAGATATTTTTAAACTTCAAATCTTTATCAGCATTTTTACATGTTTACTGTAATTTTGTTTATTAAATGTTATGATGAATCTTTATTTTTGTCTTATCCTTATGCTGTATATATGCTTTTACTATTCACAATTTGTTTCAGGTTTAGTACTGCCGTGCCAACTATAATGGGCGTTTCTGAAATTTTGCATATTTCAGGTTTGCGATGTAGAAAGAATTGTACACAACATCTCTTTGCTAAATACAGTTACAGCCAATCATTTGGCTATTTGGCTATTAAATATTATTCATTTGCTTAAATAAGAAATCTACAAAATTAACAAAATCGGACGTTATGCACATACGCCAATTAGAGTTAGCACGGCAGAGTAGTTGAGTTCCATGAATTGATGATACAAATTTTATTATTTTTTACGTATCCATTGAAATTTTTACGAAGAACCGAGTCACTAACTGAGTAGTTGTTTTTTACTTAACGTGTATTAGGTGAAATGTACTATACACTAAAACAATTGTTGAAACTCTTATTAGATTGATATTGTTTATTTGGTTATCGAGTTCGCAAAAGAATTTAAAATTAATTTTCGCTATTCCGTCAGTTTCCAGTTAAATTTTCTTTAGTAGAATAATTTTGTCAAATACCACGATTTTTTTTATTTTGAGCTATTCGTATTCACGTTAGAATTCAATTTGTCTCCATACTTATAATATTTTTTTGCAGTTTCCATTTCAGAATTTTACACATATTTTTATAAACCAAGCCATTTCTGTTATAAAGAAAATAGTGTTCATTCTTATAACAGGTTGTAGGAAATCGAAAACAAAGTAGAAACGATGGTATACGTTTTTTCTCTATTTCCACAAGTTAGCGAGATATTGCAAATTAAAGTTATAGCACTTTGGTAACCTTGCATTGAAATTATTTCGAGCGTACTCTGTTATGTAAATAATTTCCTGCAACGAGAGAAAGTTTATTACTGGCGCCTACTCAGAATTTTTTGTAAGCGTCATAAATTACAAATATTGTTAGGGGTTAAGTAGTAACCAGAAACCGTGTTACGTATTTTGCCAAGGTGTCCTGAATGACGTTCATTCTTAACTGCGAGAAATCGTAGGATCGAAAATATTAAATTTATTTTGTGCACAATTTTATAGTTTGAAACATAATTGGCTGTCATAATGAGAGGCAAGGTAATTTTGTATTTTACAAATAAATCGTTAAGATTGAGATTGAATAAGTTAATAACATTAAAGCTGTAAAAATTGGTAGAAAATATAAAAAGTGCCAATACAATTAACGGTGGTAAATAAACATTAATGATAAAATTCGGGATATTAGCAACATACAAGAATTGTGTTACAAGTGAAGCTTGATCATCGTATATTATTTTAAAGAAATAACAGTGAACGAACTGTTTTTAATAAAACAGCAAACCTGGAATTACAAAAATTTCAACAATAACTCAATACACATCGATCTAGCATCGATAATAACGAAGTGTAGCTAACTAATTAACTAACTTTATGTAATTGTCTACATAAATACAAATAATAAGGTAAAATTGACAAATCTCTAGCAATGGTCGTCAATGTACTATTAAACTATTTACGACCACTTGTGAATAGCATATTCAGGTATTCCTATTACGCTATTTGACCTGTTTATGAATGACAAATTTCTGGAACTTCAGGTGATACCACTTTCCGGTTTAGAACAATTTACAATTTTATGTAATACATTTTATTGAATTATAGCGCATCATTAAGGTTATCGAAAAATTGTAATAAACTTTTTATTGACAGACAACTTCCGAATAAAAATATTCAGCCTCGACAAATTTTTGACCTTTACTAATGCTTTTCAAGAAAACAGTTAGGTTTTGGACTATTATTGTATAAGACTTTTTTGTTTTTATTGGTGTCTTCTATCACATGTTACAACAACGTAGACTATTTTCTTTACACCCTGTATATATTTTTGATAACATCACTTTTGTTGTAATTTATTTCCTATAAATCCCTTCTTGAGAACAATGTTATAATGTTGTAAAACATAACGATTGCACTGTTTATTTGATGAAAGTACAACTGAAATTTTGTAGTATGTAGGGGTATCCAGAAAATACGAGCACTATTTAACACATGTGCATACGGCAGCTTAGTAAACATAAACCTGTGGAAAATTTAAATATAATTCGAAAGCCATTTTTAGCAAATTTTCGAGTAAAAATTGATTACAAATATATTTAGCTACGAATTCTAATTAAAAGCACCCATACCGCTTTTTTATTTATGAAACGTCAAATTACCTCGCATAGAAAATGGTATTACGTAAACAATTTGTGTATTCTAATGAAATTGTAGTAAATTTATCACAATTAAAAAATCCCAAAAATATTAAGGAAGAAAATCAAACCCATTTTAAACATTATTGTTGTGTTCGTATCTATGCGGATATTTAATAATCAGTTGACCAAACGATGACTGCAAACTTTAATTTGAAATATTTCGAAAACCCTGTATTTTAGAGTTTTTTGTTATACGTGTAATGCAAACATCGTGTATTGCACCTTGCCAATATTGACAAATTATATACAATTAGTTTGGAAATAGTAAATATCTATCTTAATTAAAATGTCGATAAATATGTAAATAATATTTTGATATCCTTTTTTTAAACATTTGAAGGTAAATTTTGTGAGACTACATCAGTCGAATTCAATATAAAATATTAAATTTCTGATTAATAATTAAACCTTAAAAGTCGAGTTTATTTGTTAATATTTATAGTCCACGCCACGAGAAGATCCTGTAATAGCATTAACGACTTTAAAAATTCTATATATTCTATTTAAAAAAGAAAGTTTAATTAATGGTTTGTAAGGTTATTGTAAGCAATGAGATCTGAGAAAGATCTAAGTTTAATAAGTACAAGATAATAGATACCGATTCAAATGTTAAGTGAACATCCACGATTTCTAATTCCATTTATGAATCTTCTCGTTTCATTGTCTATAGTGAATAAAGTATCACCAGATGTGTTCTTCTCACATGCGGATTTTCTTTCATTTAAGTTTGGTGTAGTCAATTTCAAAATAGTTAAGTCATTTCATCACAAATACCTTATTTTGAATACAGCATCTGGTATCGGCCATATTTTTCTGAAAAGGAGAGCATTGTTTGAAAGTGTTAGAAAATAAAGTCCAAGCATTACTACTAAATGTTAAGTATCAATTCTCCACAAAAAAGTTGCCAAGGTCACCTTTTTTGGACACCCTATATATGTAAATTGTCTGATTAATTATTGATTATTAGGTTTATTGTCAATTTCATACGTTTCCCGTTTATTTTTAATTTATAATTCATCCTTTCAGATTTTTTAATTTGTTAACATTGTTATTTAAAACAAATGCTACATTGTTTTAATTTTAATAAATACTTTATTAATCTAGAAAAAATTGTCTGTAGATAAATTTGGGTTCATATTTAATTTAGATAATAGAACTAAAATTTTTAGTCTTCCCAACTTTGTTTTGTTTTGGTTTCAAATTCGAACGTTTTTGATTGAATCATCCTTAATTACAACAAAATTGTTATAAGGTAAAATCTTCCCCAGGAATATTACATCATGACTAAGTATTAAAGGTGGTTACAGTAATTAATATAATGACGTTTCTTGTTTGTATAATTGTATTCACTTACTTAATTCTTACAATTAATAAACTAATTAATGTATACACAGTACTTAAATAGAAAATCAAATGTAAAATTATCAATAAGTGAATACAATTATACAACCAAGAAACATCATTATATTAATTATTGCAATCACTTTTGATGCTAATGCTAATATTCCTAAGTGAAGATTTCCTTTATTACAATTTTGTTGTAATTAAGGACGATGTAATCAAACGTTCAAATTTGAAAATAAAATAAAAAACAAAGTTGGAAAGACTATAATTTTTATTGTATTTTATTAATTTCATGTACTTTTTGTATAGTTTGTAAATCAATATGTAATATTCCTACGCCAATAATCTAAATGCTTACACTGAGAAAAAGGAAAACGTTAAATTTGCAATCTCGAAGAATGTTAAAAGATAAACTGTTTACAAAACAAATTTGCATTTTTATTTCAATTACCACAGTTGGTTACAATGATACCTGCTATTTCAACCAATACGCATTTTTAAATTTGATAACAATAGATTTTAACTTTTAAATTACTGTTTTACTATGGTTAGATTAAATGTGTAGTGTACAATTCAATGAAATGCAAAGAAATGTTTGATTTAATCTCTTTATTGTTAAATTTGATGCTTAAGTAACATTAGATTAATAAAAAAAAATTGTTAATTAAAACTGCAAGTTTAAGAAATTGTTTGCACATCACCACATGAAATTTATTAAATAAAAATGTTAAATTAATATTTTTTAAATGTAAAAGTTACTTACAACAAAGAAAATGGGCAACTGCCATTCTAATTTACCGACTACAATTATGTTAAAATGGCCAACGTAAAGCTCTTAATTTAATACTTAAAGTAGAAATAAAAATTATTAAACTCAGCACTAAAGGTATTCTAGGTTTTAATTAAAATATTCTTGATTATCTTTTAAATATAAATGCCACAGGTATAAATTAAAAAGGATGTATAACCTCAATTTTAGAAAACCATTACTTTAATAAAAATTGCTTATAAACTCAACTAAACAAACCATCATTTAAGATAAAACTTTTAAAAAAGTAGTATGTAAGATGTATGTAAATAACTTACAATTATATAATATTTAAGAAAAATTGTTATAGGTATAAAACGACAACACGAAACTTCAAGTTAAAAACGTTGGAATTAAGGGCATATATCAATGCCTAAATTATTTACAACTCTAAATTAACAA
>JAHWXV010619162.1:0-12033 GCA_024586415.1 Phrixothrix hirtus | reverse complement strand
GGATATTTTTTAAGCAAGGTTCGCTTTTCAATAAAAACAAAACCTGCAAAGATATTGTCAATTCCTTTTTATTTCACTCCTTACACCTTAAAAGCTATTTTTCTGCATAGCTTCTTCCTTGTTTAAACATTTAGTAATTTCTTTATGCTCACGTCTTAGAAATCTGTGAAGACAGCTAAACTGCAGCTGTTGTTTTCGCTTCTTTAGCGGTGTGAAATCGCTGAGTAGCGAAAAATTCTTTCGGGTAGCGTAACAGATGCAAGGTCTGGGCAGTATGGTGGGTGGTTCACTTGCTCACATCTAAAAGATAGGATTAACTCGAGTTTAATTATCAGAATTAGGGTGTACATTGTTATGCAGCAACAAAATAAAACAGTATATCACGTCGTTTATTCTATTAGGCGAGCCGCATCAAGGTTGTGCAGTACGCAACTGAAGTTTGTTGTCCGTGTGGTATAAAATCGACTAATAGAACACCATACCTATTCCTACAACACAGTTTTCATAATATTTCGTGTTGAAATTGTCTGTTTGGTTTTCAGTTTGACTGCGGTTTGTTTCTAGAGACATTTGAGACATTCAGGCCTAGTTCCCTGTAATAATATAATCCAAATGTTTATTTTCTCCCTCATTGAATTGAGTGAGTGATATCAAAGCACTTGCCTTTCTCTTTTTTTTATGTTCATCAGAAAGCAGCTTGGGAATCCATTGCAAACGCTCTTTCCTGAATTGCAAGTCTTCAGAACGGAATTTGTACACCACTGATCTTGAAATTTGTGGAACTTCCGGTGACAAAGTGGAAATCGTGAACCGTCGGTCTTCGGGAATTTTTGCGACAAATGCGCGTACCAACTCATATGTGATTACAGAATCTCGGTCCTATAACTGGTTCATCATGCACGTTGTACCGCCAGTTCTTGAACGACCTTACCTATTTATGCTCTTTGCCGTCAATCATTGCATCGGCACCGTACAATTCATACATTTGAGGTAAATATTCGCCGCTGACTCGTTGAATTGTCTTAAACATTTTAACCTTACGGTGTTAACAGCAGAAAGTTACGCTACGACTGTAAATGGAGTTTGATACTGTCCAAGGTATGTCGGGAGTCGATGCACATGCGTGTTTCTACTGGACGCAAAATTTACTTAGCTGCAGTCAATCGAGTCTTAGGTCAAGCAATATACCTCGTATATTACTGTATTTTAGCGACAGTTTTCCATTTAAGATGAACCCATGCCATTATCTAAAGGTTATCAATTTACTTTGAGCTGACGTTTAATTGCATTCTTTTTTTTTATAACCATTAGAAGCGTTAGTTTTTCAAAAAATGTTCGGATATTGCAGAATATTTCACAGAATACTTCAGAAGGTTTCTTGAAACCGAAAGAAATGACGTAATCACAAATGATTCATTACTAAAATCGATATTTGAATAAATAAAAGGTTGCATCAATGAATCATGATATTGGTATTTATTTCATTATCATTTTAACTAATTTAATGCATTACTACTCTCGAATTCTTTAGAATTCTCCTTTCACATTAAATTCCGTCAGTTTTTAGCTTTTGCTTAGAATCTTGTGTTAAAAGCTGTTGTAAATAAATAGAAATATAAACGTTTATTATTAGTATACTGTCAAATAAATACTTGAGTAAATACATATAAATACATAGCTGCAATTTAGTGAATATAGAAAGCCTTTTAAACAATTAACTAGTTGCGTTGCAGTGTACACGCTTACTACGCATTATACTGAATTAATGTCAATGGATTTTGGATTCAAAAACTTCCCTAAGAACGCCTAAATTATAAGAAATCACCAGGAAACATATGATTACTAAAATTTGTAAAATTTTGATTATATAGTTCTCCGGTGTAAAATCGTGAACGGTTAATGAATATTTACTTTTACATTTAAAACTTTTAGTTCCGTAAATATTTTTTACTCATGAGTCGTAATGTATTATGTCGTAAGCTCAACGATTTCGCCAATTATTATAATCGCCGTAATGTCATTATAACCAACTTTTAATTTAGTACAGAATTTAGATAAAGCGTGTTTTTTTTCTTTAGTACATGTACTTAATATTACATTAACAATTAATTTAAATTCTTGCTTTCCATTTTGAACGAAAGATAGCTACTCAAAATATGAAGCTGCATTTTCTCTTTCTTACGTTATTTTATAAAAAACTTATACCTTTTGTAAAAACATCTAGATGTTCTCTAACAAATATACATAGCATTTTATGTTATAAATTTCAATTCAAATATCGTTTTTTGTTAGTGAAATTGTTTATTTCAAAAAGGATATAAATAAGCGCATAATTTATTTTTGCTTAAGGTAGGGTAGTGGTTAAGATATATGTTCATCCAGCTATCGAAAAATAACAATTTCTTCCGAGAAGGTTTGTCAGAATTAAGTGTTTGCACAATGCAAAAATATTTCTTACACCCTTGGGTAATCATTTTGATTTAAAATGTAACGCTGTTAGACTTACTCATGTAACTCTTTAACAATAACTACAAATTGAAACTCTTAAGCGCCTAAAATTACGCACAATTATTGTGACCCACTAATATAATACCTAACGTTACTGCTACTTTATATAGCAACTCTTCTATTAGTACTAATTATTAATTAATTAACTTATTTAATGGGGCTAGTGTTTAAAAACAATACTTTTTACTGTGTTGCACAAGATATTTTAAATAAAATATCACATTTTCTTAATCATTATATGTTTCCTAAGTCTGAAGGAAATACAGTCATCGAAAAACAGTGCCGGATAAGCAACCAAACTTACATATTTGTGGTACTGAAAATAAAAATTAAATAATATCAAAATTTCCAAATATTTACTTTACTATAGGCATCATATATGAATGAGATTTACAATTGATAATTAAAATGACGTGTTACGATTTTAATTTCTTTATTTTTTATTAAAAATAAATTATGACATTTTTCATTTTATGTCAGCTAAAGCAATATGTATGTCAATTTTTCAATTAAAAATGACTAAAATATTAAACATATGTAAATAATAGATACACAGTTATGGCTTATTATAGTCTTAGATTTTTAAATTTTTGCCGCTCTCGACGCACTCCTTTTCGATGGCACTGGAATTTCTTCGATTATACTTCATTGTAAATTTATGAAAACTGACTGCTTTGTAATATAGACATTGTTCTGCAATTATTTATTGCTAGAGTCTCATAGTTCTATCTAGTCTTTATTATATACTACGAGGCCCTTTCAAACGTGTCACCGTTATAAACTACATTGAATGAGGTTTTACAGTAATTATCTGGGTAGCCTCTGACCGCTTACTTTATTAGATAAAACAATTGCAGCAGCAAGCTGTTATCATTGTTTGCAATGTCGTCGCTAAATAATTGCACCATCTGAAAAATGCTCTCAGTTATAAGATTTTGAACTGCTGAAGATGTAAATCCATCCAAAATTCATAAAATAATGATAAATGTGTATGAAAATAGTTGTATGGCTCGTTCAAGTGTTTTTGAGTGGGTCAATAAATTTAAAAATAGAACTGAGAGTGTGAGAGACGCTTCGTGTCCGGGACAGGTGAATCGTATAATCACTCCAGAGAACATTATAGTGCTTCAAGAGTTTATTTACCAAAACAGGTGAATTAAACTTGACGAAGTCACTTCAAAAATTAGTGTAAGCATTGGTTCAATACAATATTGTTGTAAATCACCATAAATTTCATAAGGTGTGCGCAAAATGGGTTCCGAAGCAGTTAACTCTCCAACTTAAGGGACAACGCCTTCAATCATGCGTTGCTCTACTTTAGCGATATAAGAAAGACATGGCAGCTTTTCTGAACAGAATATTGACTAGAGATGAAATCTGGGTACACTACTATCAACCTGAGTGCAAACAGTCAAACACAGAATGGTGCGATTCATCGTCGCCGAAACCAAAAAGATTCGAAGTCCGCAGGAAAGGCGATGTTGGCCGTATTTTGGGGCAAAAACGGAATACAGTGAATAGCACTACCTATTATAGTCTGATGAAAGACGTCTTGAAACCAGCAATAAGAACGAAACGACCTGGACTGTTGTCAAAAGGCGTTTTTCTTCAACATGATAATGCTCGTTCCGATAATGCGAACAACGCATTAAACAATTGAAAATTTTGGTTTTACAGTTACTGAATATCCACAGTACTCTCGTTATCTAGCGCCAAGTGCTTAACACCTTTTTGGAATATTAAAAAAATAGGTGGCCTGCATTTACCGGAAGACGAAAGCGTAAAAATCGCAGTGTATGAATGGTTTTGCAGGCAACCAAACAAGTTTTTCTGAAACGGAATTGACGCATTAGTTGATAGGTGGAAAAGGTATATTGTGAGGCAAGGAGATTGCGTAGAAAAATATTTATGTTTACTAGTAATTTTTTACAATAAAAACAGTTTTACAAATCCCATCCGGATTTCATTTGAAACAGCCTCGTATACTATATTATTTGCTCTCGAGATGCATATCGATCGTTTCGCTAATATAATACATATTTTCATATCTAGGAATCCACACGAGCCTAGAGAGGCAACCAATTCAATTTTAACATCATTTATCTGATATTGATATTTATTTGTGGAATTCTACAAGTATGTTTAAGTAATTGAAGTGACTACCTTATTGATTCTAATTTCTTTATTCGTGTATTTCATTTATTAAAATATATCATACCTTAATAATTAATTTCATAAACGAAACCGTACTTTTGTGATTTAATGTTTTAATAATACCTTTCTGGCGCCAGTGACCTGCTTTTATAAATTTTCCGGCTATGTTGATTGTCACGTTCTGATATATTCAACGAACTGTGGTTATTGTCATAGTAACGCGACGATTATGTCACAAAATAAGTACGTTATGGTTCATAACGGTACTAATACTTTAATGAAATGGAGTAAAGCTTTGGCATTAAATTCTTGTAATTGGCTGATAGTTGTCGTTACTGCAAAAATAGTGTACGGAAAATGATCATTAAGTACCTTAGTATAACAAGTCTCGAAAATTAGCAAAATTCGTCCCCTTGGGTCTCGTTTTTCTAACTTTTTCTTGGGTTGATATAAGGCATTTACTGATTTTGTATCGTAATATACTATCGGCAGTATTGAATGTTACGTTCTAATACATTTCGCAGACTGTTATTATGGTGATAGTAACGACACGATAAGAAGCACGGAGTAAAGGTTTGGTATCAAATTGTAAGCAGTTGATAATTGTCGCTAGCGGAGCAAATAGTGTACGGCATGCGATAATCAAGTTCTTTGATACAACAGGTCCCAAAAATTAGCAAAACTGGACTCTTCAAGTCCCGTTTTCTAACTTCCTCTGGACCTGTTATCTTGTATTGTGATATTCTATTATTGCAAACGCTAGTTGCAAGTGCCATAAAATATTCCTGCGATTTAACTTAAAGCACCATGGTGCATGAAAAAGTAAATTAGCTATAACGGTAAATATACTCACTACAGGTAACTATAAAATCTGTAAACTTGATAAGGTCACCTCATTTGACTGCAGTTCTGTAATGAGAATGCAGTTGCATTCGTCCATTCGTATTTGTAGCGTGATATTTGGTGTTTTCGTTCTACCCAATCGGCACCTAAAACTTAATTGATGCTTGCAATATGAGATTACCGTTCAGTATTCGGATTTTGGGTAACTCATTAGTATATTTAGATAATGTCACAAATTATGGAAAGTCAAATTTTGTATATTCCGGTTAGGATAGACTTAAAATAAAGTAACACTAATATTTTCGGTTGTGAAGATTTTAAATCTAAATGCATATTTCCTTATTTTAAAAGTTCGGGGCAAAGAATTTTTCCAAACTTTGGCAGGAGCGGTGTAGAGCACAATTTAGAAAACAGTTGTCAGATTGATGGTCAAATAGAGCATCGTACGGTTTTGAACTTGAACAGATGTAGCTGTACTTAGATAATGACAGAAGGAGAAATGGGGTGAACTGGGAGTTGGGATTTCGCATTCGTCTGTTTTCCGAACTTCACCTAGATAACGATCTTCGAATAAGCTTACGTTGAAGGTAGATACCTACGCTTTCTTTAATAAAAAGTGCAGTACAGGACTGACAAACGTTAAGTCTATCTCTACAGAAACTCGATCACCCCTGTGTCTTGAAGCCTCTGATAGAGGTGGGCTTTGTCTATTGGCCATGTCTGAAGCGTAAAGTAAAACTTCTTTATTTCTTGAGCTTCTCATAGACACTTGTGGTACTGTAAACTATCTGTAGATGGAAGTAAGGTTACCACCGCAGTAAATTCTTTTATTTTGTCAATTCTATAGTTTTATTGTTTTTATTGAATTAAATTATAGATCTTTCAAAGGCTCTAGTAATAAATGTACAACTAACGGAGGTTCTAAGGACAAACGCTAATATGTTAATTCTTCCACTGAGGTACGTTTTCTTTGCTTTTCGATCACCCAAGGTTCTGGAAACAATGTAATGCAATACATTTCGTTATTTCTACGGAAGACAATCCAGGATAACATGACTCTATCGACTTACCGCCGTCATGACCTCGCCACGACGACAGTCGCTACCGGTCAACACTTCGCCCCAAAACTCGGTTAATTTATGCGCATATGGAACTACAGTTTCGATATAAAACATCACATCTTATTGTTGCAATAAAAGGTGTGATAAGCACATACATAGTTCATTTATATGCCACTGCGTTCTCTGTATTAAACCTCCAAAATAAGTAATGTAGATAAATGAGTGTTTAGAGATATAACTAAAGACTTTTAAATAGTATGTATTTAAACAAAATAGTCTAATATTTTTTATCAAAGGGGAGTTTACAGGTAACACTAGAGTTTTTTAAATCTAGGCACCTAAAACCGTTTCTACGTGACGTAAGATAGTCAGTAATAAGACCCACAGAAGAAAAATTGCTATATAAATAGTTAGTTTCAATGTTAGAAGTTCAGTCTTAGCAGATATTTTGCAAAAGATCATGTAGCTACAGGTTTAAGATAGAAATTCCTGTGATCTAGCAAAGCAAGATAAATAAATTCGTGTTTTTGATAAAGCATAGGAAGATGGTTGCACGCAATTTTGGAGATGTGAACGAAGAGGTCCGTGTAAAATTAGGGTTCATGTTCGTGGAAGTGCCCCCCGTTTGGTTCCTTGTGATTGTTATTAGACAAGTACAGCTAAAATTGTATCTGCTAAAGAAATCCCATCACAAATGATTGATTCGTATAAGAAAAAGCCAAAGAGCTTTACCTAAGCAAAATACTTTGAAGAGGATTGAAGTAACACCCCCAATATTTTGTAATGTATATGTTATGCTCACCAAAAATCATGGTGAAGTCCTTTCAATACTTATGAGTGCTATACATAACAAAACATTTTGTGTTTGCGTTTCATGCAATTCCGATTTACCTTACTTTAAAAGCATTTCAGATGTTTTTAAATGCTAATATATAATGACACTTTTTTCACTGAACGCATCCTGGGAAAAAACATATGTTTGTTAGCTTAAATTAATATGATTTTGCTTTATTTCATTGAAGGATCTCAAGGCTTGTGTGTGTAGTAATTGGGGATATTGAGGAAGTAGTTGGTGTACTTGTACAAGAGATCTAGGTTCATTTTTAGTCTGAATCAAATATAACTACGTTGAGCTAATAACAGACATCGTAAAGGTCGGCGGCGTCTGTTACATACAACATGACAGGAAATGGCCAAAGGTAAAACCAGTAACTTTGTTAAAGCTTGTCACGGCCTCACCTTTGACTGGTAAATATTCTTTATTAATTTTTGAGTATTCATTTGAGTACGCTCTGTATATATGTACTTATAATTTCTTTTGGGTCGAATGTGTATAGAATGGGGATATTCAAAAGTTAAAAATTCGTTTTGGATATGTTTAAATATGCGTAACTTGGTAAATAATTCTTTTTCTTATATTTGTACTTCAGAAATGAAGATTGATGTTAATTAATAAGTATAATTTAGGAAATCTATTAAATATAGTTTATTTATCCGGCATGTGCCGCCGTCTAGGGACAAAAGTTGTGAATATAAAATCCGCTTTAAAACTTCGATTTGGTTAAAATACATTTCCTTATCTTACGCTTCTTTTGTGGTAATTCTTCGGTCGTAGACTGCCTTGAAAATACACACTTGTCCTCCGACTTTGTTAAGATACAAACATACGATGTGAATTGTCGATTATTCTTTATTACTGTAATTTAAAAAAACAAGTGTTGTTCATTTCAATACAACGGTAAGAACTAACTAGTTTTTTTTCTATTTAGTGGATTAATTCGTTTTGGTCTATTCTTTTTAGCTTGACTGGTAGGATATACTACTTTATTCCTAATCACTGCATTATTATGAGCGATCATAATTGGTTAAACGCTGAATGGAACATATGCTGGTTGGTGCTCTGTTAATTTCGGATAGACGTATAAGATGCTGTGTCGATGTATGAAGATCTTAAGATAGTACAAAATCTTAATTTATATCATTTCTTATAAACTGTGAGGGTGATGTTTTCAACATGTCCAATAGCGCCGAATTCTGACAAACACACGTGTCCATACTGATAGACATCAATAACATGTTTAGTTTCTTTTAATTTTCAAATTAAATATAAATTCTGCATTATGTGTCAATAGATGTTTGCTGACTTTCTAATCTGATTATGTTTTAAATGTAAAATAATTGCGTCGCTTTGTTTTGCTTGCCGTATTTAATTTTTGCGTTACTTAAATGAAATATTTAGTAGCTTTTCAATAATTGCAAAATAAGGAAAAAACTTCTTTACTTTTCGGATTTAAAAATATATTGATATCAAATTCTTTAGTCATATACGAGGAACACTCGATAATTTTATGCGGCATAGGTATAAGTTTCTCTAGAGAAAATATATGAGATGCTAGCTTTTAACATTCATTGTAGAGTTCAACATGCTTTATTTTTAAATAGTTTTTTTCCTATTACCACTTCTGCATAATTGGTTAGGGTATATTTTTGCGTATTCTTTTTGTTTAACTGAGGTTCATACCATGCTCACTTTACTGATTAACTGTTTCTTGTAAATTAAATTGGCGCTATTATTCTAACTACTCATTTGATAAATAATTACGGCTTTAAGCTCTTTAAATTTATCTTATTATTTCATAACTTTTGATAGTCTGTTCTATTCTATGAGATTTATTAACGGATGTCAAATCATTTAGCATTGAGCTAACGTTATATTGTACCCCTTATACACGAGGTACCGTCGAATAAGTCTAGATTAGCTCTGATCTATAAAAAGCATTTCACTTATCCTATTTGATTGTCAAATATATCCTTTACTAGGATTTATAATTAATGTTACTGAGACTGGCAGTGTAAATTCAATGATTCTAGGTTAGCATTGATTTATAAAAAGCATTTCAGATATCCTTTTGATTGTCAATGCGTCCCTAAACAGGACATAAAGTTACAGTTATTATTTACTTTATTTTTATTTGTTGATATGATGTTATTCAATTTGTCTACTGGATGTTCGAATAAATACCTACTTACGTGTTGAATTACCTTGTTGTAATTTCACCGAACTTCCTTTTACTTAGCTTACCTTTCTTTAGGTTTTCTTAGGCCTACTGTTTCAGATGCTGAGTTCCTGCTGTGATTAGGTTTATCTTAAGTGAACATCTTGTCATTCGGGTGTTCCTTGTGACTTTTGAAGTGAACGACTGGCGCCTTACTTATTCTCTTCTTTACTTTATTTTTATCTTAAGCAGACTTCGGCTTAATTCAAGACAAGAGGTATATACCGAGAAGTACATCTTTTAGACAACTTTTTACCAACATTAGCTACACTATACCCCCCTACTTTATTGCTTCGCTACTGAGCTAGAATCCGTGGCAAGCTGTCCGTCGGCAATTGTAAGTTAAGTTAGGCATAGGCCATTCAACCAACATTAAATATTGATTCACAAAAATGAAAACGCTACAAAGGCACAGATGACAAAATTTTAAGTATTGTTTATAACAGAGACTGTGAAGATATTATCTAGTATTTTATAGGAATAGCTCATAATTTTGAAACAGGGAAGTGAAATGTTACAACGGATAAGTAATGTGTACATACGGGTGTCTATACAGGGTGCAAATAAAAAATGTTTCCAAACTTTACAGGCGTATTGTAGACGTCAAAATAAGACTTTATATTCACGTAGACGTGTGTCCTAAAATGCGCCCCTTCGAGTTAAAGGACTTTGAATTATTGTCACTTTAAAATTTATAATTGAGTAAATATCAAAGTAACCGGCAGAATTAATGACATATACTTTTTCATATAACTGCCAATTTAAAATTGCTTATGGCGTTTTTGTAGAATTCTGTAAGAAAAATGTAGTTCACTGCAGAAGAAATAGCTGATATTTATTTTACATATGGACGAACGGATGGAAATGAAAGCCTAGTTCGACGTCTGTATTAAGAAAGGTATGCATAACATACGCTTCCCAATAAGCAAACATTTATTAACTCCCATCGCCGACTAATTGTAAATGGAGGTTTCTATCCTAGAAACAATGATCGTGGCAGGAATAAGTCTGTCAGAACCCTTGATGTGAAATAAGATATGCTTAGTTGTATAAAAGTAAATCTTTCTATCAGCACCAAAATTATTGCAAATGATTTAAATGTGTCGCATATGACAGCGTGGCTTGTTTTAAAAGAGTATGTGCTTTATCCGTATCACTTGCAAAGAGTTCAAGGACTTCTTCCAGCAGACTTTGAACCTAGAGTGACATTTTCTTAGTGCGTTTTAAAGAAATGTACTGAGAATCAGAGATTTCCGGCACGTATACTTTTTACGAAAAGGCAAGATTCTCCAGCGATGCTATTGCTAATTTTCACAACAATCATATCTGGTCAGATCAGAATTCAAATGCAATTGTTGAGTCTCGATATCAGCAAACTACTTCCGTTAAATGCGTGGAGTGGGTGGTGATCATTTATTAAATCTTGTACACAACAATTTACCGGCGTTATTAAAAGACGCCCCTCTAGCTGTAAGACAACATTTGTTTTTTATGCATGACGGCGCCCCACCGCATTACCGAGTGACTGCTCACGGATAGGAAGAGATTCACCAGTGTCATGGCCAGCCCAATCTCTGGACTGTAACCCCATCGATTTTTATTTGTGGGGTCACGTTAAAAGTTTAGTTTACTCTGCGCCAATTCCGAATATCCATACTTTACGTCAACGAATTGAAAATGTTTTCATAATCATTCGTAATACGCCCGAAATTTTTGAATGGGTAAGACAACCAATGAGGCGAAGAATGGAAGCATGCATTGTCTCAAATGGTTCACAAACATTTATTGTAGTCATAACTAAAATTATAAATAAAAAGAATTAAAAACTTTTTGTTTTTTCTTTGGTTCAAATATGTTGAATACCAGTTATATATTTTCTACCCAAAGTCCACAAACTCAATAACCTCACCAACATCAACTTCACGGACATTCCCCTCAGGCCTATAACACCCGACACCACATCCCCCACTAAAATGATCTCAGGATGGATAAACAAAATCATCAGCAACAGCATAAATTACAAACCCACCTACACCATTAAAAACACAGAACAACTCATAAACAATCTCAAAAGCATTAAACTCAACTACAACTGCTTCCTAGCCTCACTCGAAATTAAAGACCTTTACACAAGCACACCTATTAATGAATCTATAGAAATCCTACAAACCCATCTCAATAAATCAGATATCCCCCTTGACTTAAGAAATTTGTTGATCACACTTATAAACATCATAAAACAACAAAATCATTTCATATTTAATAAAAAGTTTTACAGGAATGACAAAGGGCACTTAATGGGAAATAGACTCCCCCACTATGGCAGACATGTTCGTTGACAACATCGAAAGTACAAAGCTCTCTACTAACACCTTATTTAAACAACATATTAAATTTTACAACAGATATGT
>JAHWXV010619057.1:0-11588 GCA_024586415.1 Phrixothrix hirtus | reverse complement strand
GTAGTTACAATGTACATTTTTGCAAATCATTCTGAGACATACGTTTTGTTAACCATATGTGACTCTGATAAGACGAGTTCTTTTACACACGTTATAATGTCATTTTTACTTCCTCTTGCCTATATGAAAAATGATATAGAGAAAGTATTGTTTTCGTCTAAAATTTTTAATGTCGAAATTTTAATGAAAACTATATTTTTTCGGGTTCTCTGAGTACGAAAATCATGTTTTTGGAAATTGGTCTGTGTGTGTGTGTATGCGGGTGCTCTTGAGTGCATACGTGCATTCATGCATGCGCGCGTGCGTACTCGTGCGCGTAGGCGTTCACGTGCGCGTGCGGATGCGTGTGCGTGTGTGTATGTGTCACTCTCTGTGAACACTGTATCTCTAACACTAAAACAACAAAATTTTATATATAAGTTTTTATTTATCTGTGCATACGATTGCAATAATTTCGCTAAAACTGATTAACCGAAAGTGCCATTTTATCCTTGTCATTTCTTGGTTTTTCGCGATTTTCTCAAAATCGCCTATAACGATTTTTTTAAAATTTATTTTATTTCTTAAGCATTTAATACCCATTTACATAATTTAGACGGTTTCTCAGAAAAATTTCCGGAAAACAAGTAACCGGAAGTACTTTTCCCTTAACTATGAATAAAATAACTATATAACTAAGAGTCCTAGATAAATGAAAATTTATATTTGAGGTTTTAACTGTTTGTGTATTCCAAATCAAAAATTTGATTAAAACTTAATAACCGGAAGTACAACTTTATTTCTGTTATTTTTAGATATTTTCCGAATTTTTCGATTTTCGCGATTTTCTCGAAATGGGCACTAAAGAAATATTTAGAACTTAGCTGTTTAATAACCTTTCATATAATTCAGGCTCTTTCTCAAAAACTTTTCCGTAAATCGAATAATCGGAAGTACCTTCACCGTTAACTCTAAATAAAATAACTATGAAACTTTAAAGTCTTAGCTAAATGAAAAGTTACATTTGTTATAGCAACTGCCTTTGTAATACAAATCAAGATTTAGTTAAAATTGAATAACGGGAAGTTCCACTTTATTTCTGCCACTTTTAGATGCTTTACAAATTTTCGTTTTCCGCGATTTTCTTGAAATCGGCTTTAGCGACGTTTTTAAAACTTAGTATATTTCTCAGCTACTTAATTCTATTTCATATGAACTAAGCAGTTTCGCTAATAAATTTACGAAAATCTATTAACCAGAAGTACTTAAAGTATTAATTGTGAACAACATATATCGAAAACCAAATAGCATATAGAAATGAAGTTTTATATTTAGATTTTTTATCTTCTGCACGTGAAATGCATTTCGTTCTTGATGGTGCCTTATCACCAAAAGCAATTTTTAGATGAACGATATACTCCTTTTCACTTTTTTCAATCGGCCATAACACAAAATCATTGCTCCAAGATGTTTACGATTAAAATCATGTTTTTTCCGCATTTTGTTTAGTTTAAAATTATTCTGTAATAGAAAGGTTCTATATATACCCTTTTGGTCACAGTTCTTTAACAGTAGAGATGTCAAAATTTACAGATGGAGATCTAAAACTAAAAATTCAAGGTCTTTACTTTGGCTATATTAAAATCGTCTAAGAGGTCGTGACACCAGAGCTGAATTAAGTCTCAACTGAAGAGTTGCAGCAGTACATTAAAGATTAGTTACGTCTTTGACGGAATATAACTTCCCAAGAGAACTATTTTGAAGGCAATAATAGCAGTTGTAGCAAAATGTAAATACATGATTCCATTACTTTCTTGAAATACTCTATATTTCTAAAAAATTTATCATTTTAAACTATTCGCACATACTTATAAAAATTATGCATCTATTATGTATCTACAGTGTGTCTCATCTCACAGGTTGACAACCTTGTATCTTTGTTACTTGTAATCGAATCGATTTCAAACTTTTATGAGGTATAAAGCCCCTTAAGTGATATTTCTGCGTAACTAGAAAATCCATTTACTGCAAACTGTCTGCCTACTAACACCCAAAATAAAAGCAAAAAATCCAAAAAGCATAGTAAGCCTTGTTTAATTATGAAAGTCGTTACGGAAATTTATTTTGGACCACCTGAAAACCCCAAAACCCAATTTTGGTTAAAAGTGTTAAATAGTAATTGTTTTATACATCACCAAAGTTGACTTAGAAATTATTCATTTTTACCTAAAGGAGTGCCCTGGAAAACAAAATTTGTCTTGGGATGCAAAGAAATATTTATTAGGAGCTTCTGAGGCAACATCATTGGTCATTTTGCCCCCTTAATTTATTAGTGTCATGAACTTTTTACTTTAAATTTTGGTGAAATAATACATTCTTATTTATCTTATTTAAACTATTAATGTTACAATTTATTATGCTAAATTTTAACATAGCATTATTATCTAAACGCTAAAATAACTAAACAATTAGTAACTATACAATTAAATTTGTCCAATTTCGACCAAACCACCCTGTAGTCTTGTACATTTTTCAATACGTTTCCTATTATTTAATATAGCGTTTTGCAGTTGATGTTAAGAAATGTCAACGCATGCCTGTCTGATGTAATTGCAGAGATCTTCCCGATTTTGCGGATTACGCTGATAGTTCTGTTTTAGTAATTTACACAGAAAAGGATCCACTGGCGTTATGTCGGAAGGTCTTGGCGGCCATAATATCTAAGGGCTATTACGACCGAACCATCTCAGGAACATTTACTTTCAACCATTCATGAATAACTCTAGCGTTATGAATCGGTGAATCATCAAGCTGCAGGTATAAATTTCTTCTCACATCTAATGGCAATTCATCTAGTATATCTTCAAAATCAGTGTTTAAAAAATCTAGAAAATGTTGCATTGTCAAATTACCATTGAAGAAAAAGAGTCCAATAATTCTGTCGTTCAAAATTCCGCACCAAACGTTGACTTTATTAGAATATTGTCTTCTACAATTTTTAACAAAGTTGGAATTTTTGGATGTCCACCATCTACAATTCTGAAAAGAAGCCACTCCATTAGTTGTGAAAGTAGCTTCATCCGTGAACATAATATTTTACAAAAAGTTCATATTATTTAGAAAATTTCCTTGTACCCATACTACTAACTTCATCATTTTCTTCAAGCGTATGCAAAAATGTTGGTTTATACGGTATAGTTTTGTGGCGTTTAAGACACCTCCATACCCTTGATCGAAAAACATCAAGCTGTAATGCAACCCTTCTGATACTTATTCTAGGATTTTTACGCACAGTATCTAAAATTAAGTCGTCTCTGCCCAAAACAACTTTTCGTCGAGGTCGGGACTAAAAAACATTTCCAGAAAAATAAAAAAGGTTGTTAATCTTCGCAACTGTCTGAAATGAAATATTTGTATCCGGATGTCTGGCATTAAATTCTCGGACTGCCTCTCTAAGTGAACGATGTTTATCACCCACTAAACGAACTATTTCTAGCTTTTCGGCAACTGATAAAAATCTTTCAGCCATTTTATTATGCCAAATATCAATAAATCACTTAAGTTCGTTACTTAATACGTAGCTTTAACTCACATTTTAGAAAACACTAATTAAATAAAATTTTGTTTTCAGTTTCCATAGCAGCTGTGATGTTTCATTTAACAAGCGTACTCTGAAATAACTAACGGTTTAAAATTAGCAATGTGATGATCTCTGAAACTCCTAATGAACATTTCTTTAGTTGTATAGTTATTAATCGTTTTGTTATTTTAGCTTTTAGATAATGCTGCTGTGTTAAAATTTAGCATAATAGATTGTAATATTAATAAATTTAAATAATATAAATAAGAATGTACTAATTAACCAAAATTTAAAATAGAATGTTCATAACACTAATAGATTAACGGTGTAAAATGACCAACGATGTGGCTCTGAAGCTCCTAATAAACATTTCTTTGCATCCTAAGATAAATTTCGTTTTCCAGGGCACTCTTTTAGGTAAAAATTTATTATTTCTGTCAACTTTGGTGATGTATAAAACAATTACTATTCAACATGTTTAACCGGGTTTTGGGGTTTTCAGGTGGCCTAAAACAAATTTCCATAACGACTTTCACAATTAAACAAGGCCTACTATATTTTTTGGATTTTTTGCTTTTATTTTAGGTCGTAGTAGGCAGACGGTTTGCAGTGAATGGATTTTTTAGTTATGCAGAAATATCACTTAAGCGGCTTTATAAGTCATAAGAATTTGAAATCGATTCGATTACAAATAACAAAGATACAGGAATTTCAACCTGTAAGATGAGATGTGAGATGAGACGCACTGTATGTATATTGCGAGTAGTCGTTAACTTTTGATTTAACCAACTAATTTTAGATTCAACGAACGCTAATTTAGTGGGTTAAAAAGCTTGTAGAAAGGACATTGTTAATTACTGTTTTATTTCAGAATGAAGTGAATGTATTGTTCATTTTAACATGGCGGGAGAATGTTTGCTGTAAATAAGATGGAACCACAAAACTTAAAAAATTCTTGCAACATAGGATTTAATTTACGTACTGTACAATGTATATAAGTGAATTAGATCTTATTCACTTAAAAATCAATTAACGAACACCATTTCTAAGAAATTAGTGTATAAGTTATGGAAATTTATATGAATGTAGTTTACTTTTTATAAAAACATTAATGATATAATTGTGTACAATTGAAGTACAAAAATCTAGAAAATACAATAATACAGTCGCCCACAGTCACACGCGCGTGCGAAGAACTGCATACGTATTCAATATAATTATATACAGTATAGTGCGGCACTCATGTCTATTTGTCTCGAGTTGTTTGTATTATTGTTTCAAATATGTGAACTGGCAATTGTCGGAAGTGAACTATAATAGGTCAAAATTTATTAATTCAAGTTCAACTACATAATTCGATGTTGAGTTCATTAGAATGCATTGCATTCAATCAGCTAAATAATCATTCATTTAAAGTTGATCATATCTAATTGTTGTTCTTAATTGTTTTATAAACTGCCATGTGTCTACTAAAATAAAAGGCGTTCGGCAATTTCTTATATAAATATAATTCAATTATATAGCTATTTCTATCGTCGCCAGTTTGTCCCAACGCGGCGTAATGTAAAGTCAGATATACATACATACATGCATTACATATGAACGGATGAACTGGACTATGACACCCTTACAATTGTAATTATATATTTTTCGTAATAGCAATGACGAATAACGCCTTAATTGTCTTTTGTAACGATCACGGGTATATGACCTCGTGATTGTTTCGTATCGATTGCTTTCAGGAAATTTCTAGTTAAGAAGCTGAAAAACTGCAAATCACTAATTTGTCTAAGTGTCCAAGTTTATTTATATTCAAAAAAGTATTAAGTTATCATGAAGTCAATTTAGAAAAATAAATTACTTTAAATATTACAAAATTTACCGATAATATTTTTAGATTAAAAGCATTTTTGATAAAAAGCTATTTCCCTGATTCCTATAATATAGATTATCTTTTGATTGAACAGCTGCCATATTTGATATTTTTACATTTATCATATCTACAATCATAAACAACATACCTTTTTATACAAACATACAATTGTGTCTATATGATCATTTACGTACAGAACGCTATTTACATTATCTTAATTAATTAATTTATTTTATTACTGTATAAATTGAAATTCCACCTCATGCAGCAACTCTGAATATGTCAATTTATAATTTGCTATAACGTCTTAATCTAAAATTAAACCAAAACTTCCTATATTCTATTTAATAATTTAACACAATAAAATAATAATATTCTCTTAATAATATAGTTAATAGATTTGAATTTTAAAATAGGACTGATGGACTTGGCCTAACATCTCCTGCCTATTCCAATTTTTGAATAGTTCCACGTCCTAAAATAATATAAATAATAATAAACGCTTTAGAAATCTTAATGATTACATTAGGTGTTTATATAATTTAGTACAAATAACTTTCGGAGGACCTTAATTAGTTGTATTATTTTAGTACCCTCAGTAGCTTATAATGCTTATAATATCGACTTGAGTTATCTTTACTGTATTGCTGTAAATATTATGGAACCGTTACCTAATATCTGCATTTTAAAGTGAAAATTGGCTGTTCACGTTTTCCAGTTAGAATATTGTAAAATTGACTGCTTAGATCTATAATATACAGGATGTCCCAAAATCAATATTGCTGTAAATATTATAGAACCGTTACAAAATATCTGTATTTTAAGGTGAAACTTACTTAGTTACCTTTTTTCAGTCAAAATATTATAAAATTGACTATATTTATTTACAATATATAGGGTATCCCAAACTTAACCCACAATACGAAAACTGTCAATACTTTATAAACTGTAGAATAGAATTTTATTACAAATAAACGATTATTTTTCTAAAGTTTAATAATTACAGTTTTAAGTCCAACGCTAAATGTAGTGCAGATGACGACACGACGTGTTGAACATTGATGTTTATAAATGTAATACCCAGATTCATTACAATTCATAGACTTTATTATATTATTATCGTGAAAATCAAACAAAGATTTTACATTTTCATGTTATCGAATTAGTATTTTATATATTTCTATATGAAAATGCGTAAGTTAATATTTTAAAGGTTTATACCAGAGATACGCTGAGAATATTTTACATACAACCAAAGCGGAAGATCCTTCAGCCTTAATAATTTATTCTATGTTAGAAAATATAGTCATATTATATTAATGCAAAATATTTCAATGAAAACTATACCTAGGTACCTCAATGTTATTACTTTTGGTTAATTTGTAAATCTTGTTAATTATAAGCTCTTTTGGTACTTTCAATTATTTTTCCTTTCCAACATTATAAAGCAACATTCACTTGATAAAGAATATAAATATAAGAATATAGTAGATATCTACTAAACACTAATATTTGTAACATTTGTCTTTACATACCATAACTGCTGGGTAGAGTTTTTATAATGATGTTTTTATAATATTGTAGTCATATGTGAGGGTAATTTGCCCCTACTACATTTACAATGGCACAATTTTTTGTAAACATATGCCTCATTTAGTAAAACGTGCATACACAATTTTATCCGATTTGATTAATTCGAATGGAGTTACATATTAAAATATGAATTTCAGCTATCCTCTGTAGGAATGTATATCTCGAAAATAATTCGTCTTTTAGGCTTTATTTATTAAAACTTTTTTCTTGTCCCATCTAGTTTTATAATCTCGTTAACTTTGGAACACATTTTAATACTACGATTTGAAGGGGTAGTTTACCCTTATTAAGATAGTATCAATGTATAAGACGTAACCTAACATTACTCTTAATCTCACTGAACAAGATTGCATGCTGAAAATAAAAATATTTATAAACTCACTCAATTAAATACGGTCGTCTCCCCTAGATAGATGAGAGGGTAGAAACCCCATTTAAAAACAATGCTCATGAAAACGCAAAACACAATCTTTATTTTCGTTTTCTTTATAAGATATTTTATTCAAAAGAGTTACATTATATTAGAAGGGAGTATTGTCAGTTTTAATTTTTCTTGAGAATTGTGCTCGTGCTCAAAATAAGATATGACTATCAAAAAAAATTACTTTCTCGTTTAATTTGAAGGTGAATATTTTAGCGTTTCTTAAATCAAATCGGACTGCTGGTTATGCGTGAAACTGTTAATATATACTAACACAGGGTTAATTTTACTAGATAAAATGGTTATTAAAACACGAAACCTGTCTGAATAATTTTATAGTAAATTATTAATTATTACAATTGTTTCAATCCTTATTTAGGCTACTTTTATTCCTTAAAACATTAGTATGACAGATAAAAGAACACGGGTCGTCTAGATTTTAGTTGTTAACAACATATTTCAAAATTACCAACTCGGAGGGGGACACATGAAATATCTTCCTTGCGAATTTAGTTTCTACGCCTTCCGATAAACGCTGAAGTGCCCAAAAGTCTTCTATAAGTCGGACAGTTTCCTTAAGTATAAATTTAGATTTTTGCTTCTTAAACATTTGTTATAGTTTTGGAATAGTGGTAAGATGATAATTTGGAGGAGAATATAAGTTATTTCCCTTTATGTTTAGATTTTATACGTTTTTGCAATCTATTTAAATATTACTTAAAACTAATTGCAACCCTGAGAAATAACACTTTGCGTAAAATTTAGATTACTTTATCAAATGCTATTTCTTTATTTTTGTAATAAAAACTATTCGATATAATCACAGCTATTAGAAAATGTAAATATTTCTCCTCACAATTACCAACACTGCACGGTTATTCAAAAATTTCATACTTCATAAGGGATATTATTTTTTTTGAGTATATCTGGTTAAATCAACTTTTGCGAATTGACCGAAATGTTTGACTTATAACTTTCGCACGCTATTATCGATTGAATTTGGTACAGATTTTTAAAGGTATTTCAATTTTTTTGTTTTTTAAATGCCTTCTGGAGACATCCTTTTGTCAAAACGAGAAAATGTAGCATAGTTCTTCGACAGAAGCCTTCTTGAAAAGAATTATTGAAAATGTATTTCCTATTTACCCGTTAAATGTTTCGTATACGTACCAGTTTATGAAAACCATTCTGAACTGCAACATTTATTGCGAATATCAATTACAAACTTGTATAGTGTTTACATCAGCGTCACACTAATTGTCGCGTAAGCTACTTTAGTTTTGAGTAACCGCCGAAACTTTGATAACCAAGTTAAATTCTAACGTATCTACTCTATGTACATAAGTTATTACATAAATTTATTAAAAGATGTGTTATTTTATAATAATATTTGCTTACTTGTATATAAATAAACCATATTAAACTCTGTTATTTAAATTTCCAATAGTTTACTGTCATAGTTTATTTAACTTAAGTACAATAAAAAGATAATTACCCAATTTATCTCCCATTATAACAGAATTGTCAATATTTGATATGATTAAGTTTATTGGTAATATCCTATAACCTATTTTCTAACAAATCAAGAGTACGTGTATGTTTGCTATTCTTTTAATTACAAATTTCCGCCAAAGTTATTGTTCTTAGTTGTATGATTTTTTATTTTACTTATTATTTTCATACATACATTTTTTATAGAAAAAACTCAGATTTAGGATATTTAGTTATGTAGGATTTTTAAAGATGCACTTTTAGGTGCTAATTAATTTAAAAGACAAGCTATACGCTTTCATAATAGCGTTGGATGTTTAATTATTCTTGCGCCTTGACAACTGAACTTCCATATGCTTAACAGACCGCACTACTTTTAGTACAATTTATCCCTTCCCTTTGTTTTTTTGCAATATTCGTATATATGTTAATTACTATATTTCGTGATAAAATAATTACACTGGTCAACAAGTTTAATATAATATACACACCGTAAGTATTTATTTTTTTCCCACGTCAACATTTTCAAAATCCCAATTCTTTTAAATATATTAATTTTTACTGTATTTGAGGAAATTTTCTGTGATACTAATTTAGTTCTAGCTACTAATAGAAACCAAGTGTAACCTGATCCTTTTGAACAAGTGTGCACAAGTTTCTGTATTTTTTGCAAGTTTATAACGTCACTACCTTTAGATCACATCTCTATTTGCTTTTAATCGAATTATATTTCAGAAATTTGTAATTACATGCTTATGCGGGTGTATTAGATGATATTAAAGTTAAGAATCAAGACAAATCTTGGACTCCTAAAAACTCTTTGTTCACGCTGTGCTATTGCTTTAAGAATTTGCTTAAGTGATAGGGACACCACAAGCTGCTTGTGGTTACTACAATTTGACGCGGTCAAACGGAAGTTACGAATGACTACTACTTTTCCTGCACTAAAACCGTCGGATGTTATGAAAAAAAATATAATATTTAACGCAATTTATTTTTTAAAATTAAAGCTTTACCAGTATCTAGATCTCCAAACGTTTTGAAAGGTGACAAAAAACATCTACTTCAGAACTGTTAGACACTGATGAGGAATGTTTAACATTCCAAGAAGAGTCACCTTATTTGATAACTCAAACAAAATTAAATGATCTCGTTCAAAATCTGAATGTACTATAAGAACAAGCAGAGCTACTACGATCGTGTTTACAAAGATCGAAATCATTAGCTCCACAGACACGAAATTTGGTAAATTGCAATCGACAGAAGGAATTTGTACATTATTTGCTCAGATAAAGAGGGCCTTCTCTTTTGCAATAATGTTAATAATTTAATTCTTAAATTGGACTACGAAAATAATACAGACGAATAGAGTCTCTTCGTCGATTTTTCCAAACTGAACTTAAAATCTGTTCTACATATCGGAAATATTTACCCTTCAGTTCCTATCGGGTATGTTATTCACATGATAAAATCCTATGTAAATATGAAATACCTTTTTGATAAAATTAATTAGATTATTGCGATTCTATGTGGTTCACAACTTGCGAGTGGGACAGCCGAGCAAGGAATTGTTATTATATTATTAAACGATGGTCACTATAGGAGTATCATATTCCTGCAACAAAAAACATAATCCAATCGGCATTAGTTGAGCGTAACGAAAGTTTCTTCTCTTAATTGCATATAAAACTGGTTTGATGAAAAATTTAGTCAAAACCATTGTTTCTAGAAGTTCAGCTGTTGTATCTAAAAATAAATTAAAATTACTTTTAGGTGAACGATAAAGACACAAAATTACAAAACTAAAGTTCTTTAAATGGCAATTTATACATGCATATTCAAAGGTCTTTTCCATCTGAATAATTGACAGATTTATTACACTAAAATTAATGTTACGAACGTATTGTATTACTACGACAGTAATGAGTAGCCCGTGTAAAGCCATCTAAGTTTAATTTAGTGATTTGGTTGTTATCGCACCATGTGTTCTGTCATACAGAAAATATCCACTTTATTTTCATGTAGAAGAACTTCTACCATTAACGATTTTTATTTTATACTTTTTGTGTTGAGATGCATAAGACGGGCACTGATGATCATTTTTAGATTTTGCCATGTGTAAGTTATAAAAGTTTCCATCTTTTGTTATGTGTTTCAAAAATCCCCTTCTTGTTCAAAGAGTTTGGGATGTTTTGTAAAGTTGTTCCCACTCCCTTCAGCCAAAAGTTGGTATCACACATTTTGTCTTTAAATTCAAATGGGGCAAAAGCTGCAAATCGCTTCAATCCGTTAGGTGCAGAAGGTATTTCTTGTATTCCTATTTTATCGTATTTATTGCTTCCTTTACCTGCAATATAATCTTTGATCATTTCTTCTGTTACATGATTTTACTCTATAAACATATAGCCAAACTCTTTTTTCTATTCCTGAAAAACCTTCATCAACACCTTCTGCAGTCCTTACTCTTTTTTTGATAAGTTTTCCTTGTTGTCGTTGTTGGATAAAGCCTTGTTTGTCATTTGTCGGTTCTTCTCTTAAATGCTTTTTATTCACAGCTCCTTGATTGCATTCCAACTGTTCCAAACCGTTTATTGTTTTTGTATGCTGTGACTGGTAAAGTTCCTTGTTAAAATTTAAATCTGTAGAATAAG
>JAHWXV010619015.1:0-10626 GCA_024586415.1 Phrixothrix hirtus | reverse complement strand
TAGTTACAATGTACATTTTTGCAAATCATTCTGAGACATACGTTTTGTTAACCATATGTGACTCTGATAAGACGAGTTCTTTTACACACGTTATAAGTTTTATATAGGAGTAATTTATATATGAAAAATCGAAGTTTTCTCTTATGTTCAGCGCGAATTTTCAAAAATTCGGCACAAGTGAAAAGTCATAAAACTATTACCAAAGTAAAAATAAATTACCAGTTGAAGAACTTCTCACTACCAAATTTTGTAGGTAAAGTAGGTAAACTAATAAAAGCTTGTACCTTCGTTAACTTAACGTATCTCAGCCACTCGTATACCATTAGTTTTGCCCTTTGGGTTTCATCAGTACACGGTTGCTGGACACGTTGCATGAGTATGAGTTCCTTTTAAGCACATATCAAGTGCGGTTATAATGCGATTTAGAATGACAGAATCATCTATACGTTTTAATTAGGAGTAATTTACATAAGAAAAATCGAAGTTTTCTCCTATGATCAGTGCGAATTGTGAAAAATTCAGCGTAAGTGAAAAGTCCCAACACTGTCATCAAAGTAGAAATAAATGAACAGTTGCAGGACAAGGACAATTAAATGCCTAAACAAATTTGACAATTCAATTGACAATAAAATAAATAACATCAAACAAGGCAAAGCGATTAAAAATTAAAATCTTTTTTAATTAAAGGAAACCAAATGTCACTTAAACCAACAGAATTCTTCGAAATAGAGTTTTCGTTATTGCATTTTATGTAAGTTGTTTCCCCAAATTTTCTTTTGAAAATGTTAGATTCTCTGGGAATAATTTTAACATATTTCCAAAAAATATTATGACCCTTAAATCAATGTTCAGCAATTTTAGATTTTTCAAACTGGCTCTTATGTTCGTTAATTCTTATTTTCAATGATCTTCCACTTCTTCAATGTAGAATTTACCACAGTTGCGAGGAATTTTGTAAATACATTTATTTTCATTAAAGGGCTTAGTAGTCGTTAAAACTGAACGCAAAAAGTTTTAAGAATTAAAAACGGTTCCGATTTTAAATTTTATTCTTTAGAAATTATAGAACAAGAACAAATAAATTTGTTTGGCACGCAAATTTAAAAATGAGAATGGTAACAATTGTAAATCCGATGTAGGTACCTAAGTAGCACGTATAAATGGAAGCATTCTGGGCGCATATAGGTAGTTACTCTTTGGAAAATATTTTTATTCTACAATAAACGATGAGCAGTATGGAGTCGACTACTATTTTGTTATTTTAAATAGATATTTAATTTTTTTAAATACTAGATTCCTTACCTAACTAAAAAGGAAGTTGCATCATATGACTATATCTATCTCTCATAGTTTGTGATAAAAATCGATATTCAAGTAGAGGCTCCATATGTAATTTTTCACTTTATTCTTAATGATGTAAAAGCGTTATTTTAGGTTTCAGAACAAATGAGAATAATGTCTAAAATGTTAAAATAAGTACCATGTTATATATTGGGTGTTAAAGGTATTATGTCAGTGCTAAAATTTCAAAGTCTTAAGCTTGTGTATTTAAAATAAAATGACATACATTTTATTAAATATTCCTAAAAGACATCGCCATCGAGTGATAATAGCTTTTTCTTTACCTTTCGTTAACAGAAAATGGAAATATTTTTGAACATTTATAATACTATTAAAAAAATTAGCTATTTTACTTTGGGTTGATTTTTTCTCTTCTTATAAAGTTAGTATCGTTCAGTTATCTTAAAATAAATATCGCTTGTATTTAACAAAATATGATAAAGCAATTATATTAAAACACAACATCTTAGACTATGTAGCTTCAAAACTGATAAACATAAACATTGTTTTGTTGTCTAGCAATATTTAACAAACGAATAATTTCGTGCCCCTTGAAGGAAGGGCATCTCTCGACGATATGGTAGTTTAATGTTACTTAAAGTCAAAAGAACACGAAAGCCGTTTGTTAATTCGTATACGTTCAGTCTATTTAATAAAATTTATGTCATTTTATTTGAAATAAGTTTTGAGTCCTTGAAATTCAAACACTTTGACATAAACAATATATACGTCATCTGGTAATTATTTCTAGAACATTTTAAACATACTTCCTATTTCATCAAAAACTTAAAACGACGCTTTTACATAATTAAAAATAATGTGGAAAAGCACATGTAATGGAACCTCTGCAAACAACTAAACAAGATTTAAAAATCGATTTTTCTCAAAACTGTGAAAGCTAAAGGGTGTTCCAATAAGAAGTTGTGGATGTTGTTTGTTCATATTTTTCTTATCGCAAATTCTTTGAGCTATATTAGATGTTTTGTTTGTAGGTTAGACCAGTACAATTTGAAGCATGGACAGGTACACAGTGGAATAACGTGTTTACATTATTAAAACTTATTTTGAAAATGGCGCTTCCGTTGTTCAAACATTGCGGCGACTTCGCGATTATTTCGGTGTACACAATCATTCTTCAGAGACCAACATTTGCAATATAGTGCACAAATTTGAAACAACAGGATCAGTTCAAGATAAAAAAAACATCAGAACGTACACGCTGCGCTCGTACCGTTGAAAATATTGCGCCTGTTCGAGAAAGTGAAAATCCTCGTGTGTCTGTTAGATGACATTCGCAGCAGTTGGACATTATCACGACAACCACATGCCAAATTTTGACACAAAACCTGGCTCTACATCTTTATAATATTCAGATAACGCAGGGGTCATTCCATGTGAAGTCAACCAATGGTCTGGACCTTTATATCTCAGAATAACATTTTTTTTTGTAGGTTGGTAGTACTATAAAATTTTAAATTTTTTTAGCAGTCCGTTTTCGAATTATTGATTTTCAAAGTTTCGAAAATTATGTAATTTCTGCAGCGTTTCGAAATCTTCAAATAGCTCTATCTTCAAAACTCTTTGACAGAGAGCTGAAATTTATGTCATTCTCTTCAGATTTTTATAAGCTTTAATATATTATGCAACTTGGTTAATTTTAAAAAAGTTTTTTTAATATCTTAAAATCGAAATTTTAAATTTTTTTGAAACAAATATATTGCATCCATGCGCATTGTGAGAGCATATGTACCAAATTTCAAGATGGGATGACGATGAGTTCATATTGAAATAAATATTTGTTTATAGCAATAAATTGATTGATATGATCCGTATATATTGTCAAGTTTGATAATTTAATGTAAGTGCTATGTTTTAATGTTACAATAATCATGAAGTCACCAAAATAAATGTGCAGTTTTTAAGTTTACTTATTAAATTGAAGTTAATTTTTTATTAAAGCTAAACTACATGAATAGTAAACATTATCGCGTTATTTTATAAGTTTTATGCTGAATGATATTTAAAAGCATAGATGGCTTTACTCAAATAATTACCATTTCTTAGGAGTTATACATAGCCCTAGCACTTTTCAATGTGTAGATAGCATCTTTATAGATTTTCATATTGTTTTTCACTTACCATATAATACAATTTAACATATTCAGCAATAAAATGTCTTATCTTGTACAAACTATTGATAAAGAAGTTCTTGCTTTTTTAATAGAATCTGAGAAGTCATTGTCATTTCTTCAATAGCAAGTTTGTAAGTTCTACCAGTGGCTGTTGTTGGATTAACCTTGCAAATTATAAAGATTTTTGGTTTAGTTAAAATATCCGCTCTTTTTGAATAAGTAAGGAAGGACATGGCTCATAAGGATGGAGAAACGATACATTTACTTCTTGTACTTTATTTTTTGAGAGCACATATGACAACCACCAATTATTGTCATATGCACAAGTTACAAATCCTGATATATGATCAAACGGCACATCTTCAACATCAGATCCTATTTAAATCTTGTGCACATCATAGTTTTTACAACTTCGGTCTTGATCTTAAGTTTCGATTGGGCTATGAATGCATGGTATTTTTGCGTTCCAGTGACTGCAATGGCATGACTGAATCTCTTTTCTAGAAATGTTTTTTATTCTAATAATCTTGATTTGGTGCATAGAAAAACTTCACTGTTGAGATATGTTCTTTACTCCACTCAACAAATTGTAGAGACATCAAGATCTGATTTTCCACTGGATTTTGTAGGTTGGCTTTAGCTGCAAACCTTTTAACTGTGCCACCAACACCATCACACACTCCTTTATCATGTGATGTTGCATAAAAGTGCCATTCAGCTTTTACTCCATTAAAATCTTCCTCGCGACAACATGAATTTGAAAAGTTCTTACGGTGCTTGTATTGAGAAGCAGAACCATCACTCAAGTAGTACACTTTCTTCAAACTTGGCAAAATTTAATTCTTAATAAAGGCAATGAGCTTTCTCTGGAAAGTGTGTACAAGTACTGTGTTATAAGATAAACAATCAGAAATAAACACAACACTTTTGTACGCAAGGACTTCTGGATCATTGCTTTTATGTTTGGTCTTAAAATGGACTACACATGGATGTACGGTAGCCATGGAGTTATTCTAGTGAAACCCTTGAGCTTAATCTTGGAGCACAAATAAATAGTTTTCAGCAAAGTTACACTGAACTACGATTTCGTTTTCTAATAATGAAGATTCTGAACTGTTTCCGAGATATTCAGATATTTGAGTTAACCGTTGTTTATTGCACTAAAAGTAATAAAAACATATATATTCATAAAATAAACAATAAGTAATTTTAATTTAATACTTAGGTAACACCGAGTTATTAATTTAAAACGGTTTCAAAAATTCCACTACCTATTTCAACGCATTTGTCAACACTTCTATTAATTGATCTCGTGGCGCGTTTAAACGTTGGACAATCATTTTTGACTAAAACCGCAGCATTGACGAGTCTGTCGATCAGCGCCTCTCTGATTTGTACCTTCGTAGCATATACTAATGATTTTAACCGTCCTCAAAGGCAGGAATTAAGGGAATTTTAGTCCGGTAACCTTGCTAGCCAATTTGTAAGCCACCTCATCCAATCCAGTATTTGGGAAATTCATTATTTTGAAAATCTCGTACTGCATAGATAAAATGAGAACGCGCTTCATCGTGCTGGAAGTATATGTGTGGTCGAATTTCCTTGTATCTCACCTAAAATACCGGACAAATGGTCTCCTAAAAATTGTAAATATCGGTCAGTAAGACGCGCATCTAATACAAATGGACTAAATAACTGATCGTTAATAATGCCACCGCATATTAACACTAAAACGGTGTTGGTAAATTTCTTAACTGTAGCATTCGGATCTTAATTTGGTCGTCGATGCTTGTCATAGAAATTATTAATACCATCGTTAAATAAAATGTTGTTGTACAATCTTCGGTTTTGATGAAGACATTGACGAAACTGCAACCTTAATTCAGAATCGCTTGATTGACTGGAATGGTAAGCATACAACCATTTTCTCTAGGCATTTTCCAAACGGACATATTAAATGACGAATGATTCGTGATAATTGATAGATTAATTATAATCAGAAAAATTTTCTATAAGGCCGGGATTGAACTCGCAACCTTATGGTTAGATTTCAACACTTTAACCTACTAAGCCATCGAAGGTTCGGTCCCCGTACAAGGGAAAATCTATCTCAATTGCTATATTTTATATTAATTTATTTTACATATAATTTAGGTGGAAACGTTCGATATATTAGAAGGTCGCGGGTTCAATCACCACCTAAAAAAAAATTTTCAAAATCCTTACTTTTCTGATTCTAATTAATTCAGCAATTGTCACATTTATATTAGTCTGTGTCAACATTTATGGTAGTTCAATCCGTATAAACATAATTTATACAAAGTCCTTTCAATTCTAACATATAATGAATTTCACTAACGAAGAATGATTTCTTCAGTTTCAGGGTTAAGATCAGTTTCCCTTTCCGAAGTAATTTTAGTACTTGGTAACATTTCAATCTTGGGAATATTAACAAAAACTCTTTAAAACACCTTCCTATTTGGCACTCTTCTATTCGGAAACGACGTTCGTACTCATTAACTTCATGTACAGCATACTATTACAGTAACCGTAAGCGAATATCATATCCGCATATTCTCTATGACTAAATTTGTAGACACTGTAAACAATTAACAAAAGAAATTTTATGTACTTGGAATACTAAATTTTGAACAAAATCAATGACACGAATAATGGCAGAATATTTTAGTGACAAACAACACATTTTCTTGTTTCGATTGCTACATTATTGACAAAAATCAAAATAAACAACTTATTTGGTGAAATTATGGCTGTAATGCCAAAAATAATAAAATAGCGTGATTAACTTGGAAATCTAAATATCTCGAAAATAGTTAAGAATTGGACCTAAACAAATTGGTTAATTTTGCTTATTTTGAGCAGCTGAACACCCCATTGAAATACCTCCCTTTCTTCCTGAAATACCCTTTATATAAAGAAAAATAAAGTAAAGCGATTAGTTGACTGAGTTAATTAATATACAAAACGCTTAAATGTACAGGAAAAATAATTCAATTTAAATCATATAAAAGCATCACCATTTCTTGATTTAAAACTAGAATGGCCTTATCTTAATAAATTATCTTAGACTATTTTGGAACGATTTTGTTCATTACACAAAAAATTAACAAATAACTTCAGCATCTTGTAAATAGGAAGATCAATGTTCCGCAACCACGAGTTGGCTATAAGCTGACAAGAATCTCTTTAAAATTACAATGTTCTTTTTGGTTTCTTACAAATTTTAATCATAAATTACTTCTTTCTTAAGATTTACATCAATGATTGCTAAAATTTTTATAAAATAATGCTATCAAGCGTCAAATTAATTAAAATACGTGAATACTTTAATAAGGATTGCAAGTTTTAGGATAGTGTTGAATATTTAACTAATAAAGCGTAGAAAATGAAAATAAGTTATGGAATAATTATTTATTATTTTAAATAGTATTGTTGTTATTAATAATTAAAAATTAAACAAGGCATATGTATGAATTTTAAACAAAAAAAAGTCAAGTGTTGTATATAATAAAACTTTAATTATCATAGGGAGCAAGTAAGAGCAACCTTGAGCATTGTTTTTGGTGATACTGAAACAATAGCATTAGACTAAAGCGCGAGAGTAGTGATAAGCGATTGGCTAAGAAGTGGGTTAGCTCGGATTCGGTTGCAAACGACGATTCCTGCATACTACAAGGAGCTTCTTCCGTAATACAGACCATCACCAACCGCCGACAGAGTAGAATTCAAAGACGCGCGCGATTGCTTCTCGACGGCGGAAATTTTAATTCTTTGGTCTGCTGTCTTATAAAATCGTACTTTTATTAATTATAATAATTTATCAATATGCGTGTAGTAATAATTATAAATATTGTGTTTCTGACACATGTGTGTTGTCAATTTTGGAAATTCCCGCAAGAAATTTTTAATAATTTTTCATGGATGCGTCAAGAAAAATCAGCCAGTGAAAAAATCAGTACATTGCTGCCGTCAGTGTCAACAGAAAAAAAATTATTAAATAAAATAACTGCAACTTCTACACAAACTTCAAAAACGACAAAAATGGAAATGACTTCTAAATCAAGTACAGTATATCAAACAATTCCTACGAAAATAGCAGAAACGTATTCTACATTTCAAAAACGGCCATATAAAACAAAGGCAGCTTCTCCCATTACAACCCCTTTATCACAAGATACAATTACTAATTTCACTTGGACGACAGTAGGATTAACCACACAATCGCCTACGACGATGTATAAATCATTTTCAACAACATTAGGGACAACGGGAAATCAGACGGAAGATTTTACATTATTGGAGACCACCACACAGGATGTGACCGGAACCACCGAGGAGCCTCGAGATAACCATCGAGTGCAAGACTTTTACCTTAACAAACGTGAAAAACCTCAAGTCAAGATTGTTTCTAACATAAGTCAGGTAACGTTTTAAACGGTTACATATACTTTTTACTAATAATACTGACAATAATTATATCAATTACAATAATAGGGCGGTAAATGTTCCAATTTTTTTGCGGTTAAATTAATAAATAAAATTATACCGTAAAACCTAACGTTTAGGAATCGTTATTTTTATAATCAAAATGAATTGCATATCTTTTTATATAATTGAAATTGTCATAAACCGATTTATCGCCTAGTTACATTCTAATATACAAATTTAATTAAAATTTTGAAATAAATATAATTTACAGTTTAAGGTATTAAAGAAAACATTAAGTAAACGTGTTATATTTTCAAATCACATATTGTAGTAACACGAGCAGTAATTAGTTACGTTATTTCCCACGAATTAATTGCACCTATTTTTATTTCAAGATAACCTATATATTTTTTATTTATTATTTATAATTTACAAAGAAAATTTGCTAACACCTCAGTTTATTAAATTATTACATTTAGATATGACGTCATTTTATTACACACTAATAAGATAATTTGGAAATATGTGAAAATACACCTAAATTTTATATTGTAGTAGACTACAGCATTATTTGGATTAAAAAAGTTATATTTGCATATTTCAATAACGGATACTATTACATCTATGTATATAACTATCCGTGCGGTAAGATTTGCATTGGTAATAGCGTCTTGTTTCAGGTAAGTGTTTTTTGAGGTAATTTTCACGCCTTGTTATTGGACGATTTAATACATTCCCAGTGTCACAAAATAGAATCTATGACAGGAAATGTTTCTTTATTTAAATTTATTAGCACTATACATAATTATGTAATTTCATCTAAATCGTGTTTATTTTCCATTATAGTGTTTTACACCAACTTCACTTTCAGATAACACGTCCGATTTATTACAGATCGTACATCGCTCATATTTATCGTCCCATAATTAATTATCCTTTATACTTTATAAATAATTAATATTCTATAAAAGCCGCAAAAAATGCGTTTTTATTATATTACAGGATGATATTCTTTTTTAAAAAAATTTGATAACCACAATAATTTATATAATAAAATTGAAAAAACTTTAAGATCAATTTTTAATACTCTTTCGAAATTCAATATATTGAGGGTGTTATTTTATTTTCATACACATTTTAATTAATGAAACCATAACTAAAACACATTTCCACGTAACCTATGTTTTGGATGTTTAGAAAAATGACCTTCGATGCTGTTTAATTAATAAATTTAATTGACATTTAATATTACCTCTGTAGTAAGAAATTATACAATAACAACAATTTTTATAAAAATACCAATCATTTTCAGTGGGGCTACTTTTAACACAAAAAGAATATGGTGCCGGTGGCTACCGAAATACTAACGCTCGTTTAACCATTCTTTAATCCTATATGTCCGAATTTCAAGAACCTCTATCATACTGTTATATGAATTCTTTTAGGTTTTAGAAGATTACCGACAATGCAATTCAAAGACGAGAAGGATAAGCACATAGTAGTTTTTAAATCATTTCTAAGTCTGGTAAAAACCAATTGTAAATCAATGATAGCGAGCTGATAGAATTTATAACTTTTAGCTAGTTACGTTACAAAAACGTAATTCATTTAATTATCCTGGCAAAATATATATGTATTTGTTTTTACTATTTGAAATAGTAATATTTTAATTAGTTGAAACATAGGCTATTTCCATAGTGAGTTGTTCTGGATTCAATTACTTTCAATAGAAAAAGTGCGTTAAACACCTGAGCATGAAATGAACTGTTTTATTTAATAGGTATTTTTTGAGATATTTTTATACGTTTAAGCTCTTCTATAATACGGATTGCATATTGATCTCTATATTAACAGAACTAGAGCGAGCTACTACTTTTAACTTTATTATTAAATATTTGTTGTATTAAATGTCTTTAAACAAAGGTATGTAGATATTTTCGTTTTATTAATAAACATGATAACTATAATATACATAATAATAATAACTTTCTATGACAACACAATTCTGCGCATTATTGTTCATATAAATTAATAAATCAGTGCAGGCATCAGTGAATTTTCTTTATAAAGTTCTAGTAGGTAGGAGTTACATTTATAGTGATTTTCAGAGCAAACCTATCATAAAATGTTTAGCTATAAATAAGATATATATATCACAAACAGTGGATCCACAAAATATTCGTACGGCATTCAAATTTAAGCCTTCCAACAAAGGGAAAAAATTTGAATACTGCTTTTACTTGAGATTTTTTATTATTTTCATTTGGAATATTAAATAATGACAATTATTTAAAATTTATTAGGTTTGCTATAAATAGGAAATAGAAACAAATAAAAAGCAAAATAAAAAAGTTATTCGATAAAGATTAATATGTAGTGATTAAGCCATTATTACCAATGATGGCGTGAAGCCGCCTTTGCAATGGACGCAATCAATTTTTGTCTGTATACAAATGAAATTTTATAAAAAATGTAGTGGGTCCGTCGTTGGTGGAATAATTTAGTAATGAAATTGGGTTAGGAATTAAAAAGTAATGAGATAATGTATAGCCTCCCAACAGAATTCATTTTTACTTTCTCTTACCTATATGAAATATAGAATACAGAAAGTATTGTTTTCGTCCAAAATTTTCGATGTCAAAATTTTAGTGAAAATACACGTTTTGGGGCTCCCTGAGTCCGAAAAACGTGTTTTTAAAAATTG
>JAHWXV010619008.1:0-10381 GCA_024586415.1 Phrixothrix hirtus | reverse complement strand
TGGAAGCTAAGTTTCCCGTTCTTCATATTTTATAAGAATTCATATATACACGGTGTATATTAGTGGATGTTAGGTTTCCTGGGAGCTTGACCGGATGTCATCTAGTGCGTCAGCTATATATATATAAAGGCAATTCGCACATTTCATTTTCTTTCCAAAACTTTTTTGCTATCTTCGATTCTTTCGGCCGTCGATCTGGTAATAGAATATCGTAGACTTTAGCGATCATTTCAGACACTTTTGCTGTTTTTGATCATTGCCAGCGGGTGCAACTTTTCAAATTTGTTCTTCCCCATTTATACTTGTTTTGCAATTTCCAAATTCTTACATTTTGGTGTGAGTTGTCAAAAGACATATTACGATCCAGTAGTAAGTGAGTTTAAACATAGAAATAGTGTTGAAAAAAATATACTTTTTCTGCTACGGTACAATAAAAGCAATTTTATGAAACGCTGAAACATTTTAAGAATTTGAAGTAAAATAAATAAATATTTCCAGAATAATGAGGTTGGAAAAGATTGAAATTGCTGCCCTTGAACATGAACTTCGATATCACGGCTTAGCGCAGACGAGGAAAATGTGAACTGTTAGATCGCTTAAAGAATGTTATAAACTTCAGTTTCTTAGATGATTCTAAAATAAACAATGACTTAATAATGAACAATTGGCCTTTAATCCCAATCAGGTTAAAATGGGAACATGTAATTCAAAAAACTTTTCTTTACCTTAATTAATAAAATTGAGGAACTAGAAAACCGTATTTACTTTTTAAAAGAAACATTAGCGAAAAATAAAATAAAAGTTTGTAATTCCTATGAGGTTAAAAAAACCAATAACAACTAAAAATATATAGGATGAACAATCTAAATACTCGGGCAAGTACATCGCAATCTAATACAAAAATGATTATACGAAGAAACCAAGAATATTAGCTGTAGGAGAAATGTCCTTGGTTATTCGAAATAAACGAACATGTTGGTAAGGAACTTACATTCACTACGTTTGCAAAATCAAACGCGGTGTTAGAAGAAATAATATTAGTATTCAATGTTTCACAATAGATTTTAACAAATTTGATCATGTGATTATTGTCGTCGGAACATCATTACGAGCCATACGCTAAATTTAGCTAAGCTAAATGATTGTTTAGAAACCCTGAATAAGACCAATGCTATATTAATTGGAACAACTTATAGCGATAATCGGGTAGTATTGAACAAGCTAACGTTTAATTACAATTCAGCACTATGTGATATGGCTAATAAATGTGATCACCTGAAATATATAGACACAAATGCTATTCTCCTTGGCAGAAAAATTATAAATATTTAGCCATACATAAAGTATTCCGCTAAGAAGAGAATTTGTGTAGAGGTAATTAATAAACACATAATTAACACATTTGTTAATAATCAGAATTTAAATACCATACCGATTATAGATTACACAGGTAATGTAAATATGAATAACCATATCACCAAAAAAAGAAACTCTTACAGTATGGAACCAACACTAACAAGAACTAACTACTCAAGAATTCCAAAAATATCAACGAAATTCTGACAATCAGGGTATTATAAGGAACTGCCAACAAACGATGAGTTACTGTTAAATAAGTTCTTTCGCGCCAAGAGAATATGTTAATCTACTTATATTCTGTCACCAAAACATTCAATGCTTAACAAGTAAGTTTTAGATTTAGAAAATTCAGTAACGGTGACAAACTGCCATATATTCTTGCTTATGGAATATTGGCAGTCTTACGAAAAATTAGTTGAAACTAAGTTAAAAACATCTAGTTTATGTTCCCATTACTACCGTAATAAGTTAAAACGTGGCGGAGTGGCGATCTATAAATTTAAATAATGTTTAGATAATTTTACTCTCTGCGATGTAAACAAATCCTGTATTGAGGGTGTTCTAGAATGTTCCCTTTAAAACTAATTTTACTTGTAATATATCCAACACCAAAGGGCAATTTTTACCAATTTTCAACTGTGTTTAGTAATTTGTTATTATGTGCTGGCAAAGCTACATATTCATTTGTAGAGGGAAGATACTTTAATCTAAATTTTATAGCACACAGCACCAGTTAGTGTTATTTCATTGATTTATTGGCATTCTTTGGTACTGAGCATGTTATTAAGATACCTACAAGAATCTCATATAAATTAAGTACCTGAATCGATAGTTTTCTGATAGATATATGCCAATCCTTTAGGGCTTTAGGTTTAACTGATCATTATTCGCAATTCTTATGCAAAGGTGTAGGAAAAAACAAAACATAGGTAGGTGACCTATGCTTGTAGAAGAAATTATTCTAGGGTAAATATAATCAGTTTTTTAAATTATATCGAAAATAAAGATTGGTCGGCAGTGTAATCTCAAACAATGACTGAAATGGCCTTTAGTACTTTTCAGACATAATTTACTATTATCATGAAATCTGATTTCCTCTAAAAAAATGTAATCTTATATACCAAAAACAACGCAATAGAAGTGAGCTGCCTATGTGTCTAAAAAAATTGAAAGAAAAAACAACAATGTATATATGCTAAATTTGATCAAAAATATAAAAAATTCAGTAAATATATAATTATGTACCGAACAGAATTTTTATGAACAAAATAGTGATCTAAAAATATTTAACTCCATAAGTAAACCTAAAGCTATATGGTAAATTATAAATAATCTACAAAAAAAGGATAACAAGGAAAACAGATAGAAATCTTTGAGTATGGCAATAAAACAGTTAACGAAATTACTGCAAATGTGCACTTTACTATGTCGACCACTATAAGTAGTGTGGATTATGACTTTTTAGAACATAATATTCCTCTCTGTATAAATACCTTCTTTTTATCCCCTGTCTGTCCAATAGATATTATATCTTTGATAGGAAGATTAAGGAATTCGAATTCTAGTGGTTTTGATGGTGTACCTATAATAGCATTATTAAGAGAGGGAAATTACATTTTTGTAACGTTTTATCATTTCCTTTAAATTTATGTATTGAGAAAGATGTTTTTCCTAATGGTCTAAAGATAGCAAAAGTCATTCCAATTTATAAAAAGGGTAATCCAAATAATTTATCAAATCATCCTGATATAAGCTTGCTCCCGAATTTTTCAAAAATATCTTCATTTACTAATAAATTTAATATCTTGTCTTCGGCGCAGCATGATTTTATCAAATCTAAAAGCACAAAAACTGCATCATGCTCATTTCAGAATAAAATCACAGGTGCCCTAGATAATAAAATACGTGCTATGGATTTGTTTATAGACTTCTCCCGTCCCTTCGATATGGTTGATCATGATCTACTTAAAGCAAAGCTATATGGATACGGAATAAGGGAAAAACCACTCCGATTACTCCAATCATACTTGAATAATCGACACCAACATGTAATTGTCAATAACAAAAGAAGTTGCTCTAGGCATGTTATTCATGGTATGCTACAAAAGTCCATCCTTGGTTACTTATTTATTGTAATCTTTGCAAATGACCTACTTCTTTATCTAAATAATAATTTTCAAAATATTTATATGGACTGCTATGCAGATGATACCACTATCTTAATACTAACGCCAAATTTAAGAGAAATAGACAAAAATGTATATAAAAAGGTACTTTTATAGATTGACGGGAACAATCCTATGATAAACAAAGAAAAAGCAAATTGTATACTTTTTTCGATGAATCGGCAATCCAATCATATTTTACTTTTTGAAAACATTCTGGAATTAATTCAATCGCCGATAATCACCAAAATTTTGGGTGTAGTTTTTGTTCACAGGCTTCAGAGGACCGAGCATATCGGTAAGCTCTGTACCAGGTTGCGTAGTACAAGCTAAGCAGTAAAATTTCTATCGTACCACTGTGGCAGGAATACTCTCCTGGCATTATATTACCCAAATTTTCATGCACATGTTCGTTATGGAATTTTAAACTGGGGGACTAGCTCTCAAATAGAATGACTTTTTCTACTGCAAAAAAAACATAATTGGAACTTTGGTGGGATTATATTTTAAAGAGTCGTGCTAAGTAACTTCAAAAACTTAAATACCTTAACAGTTTATAGGATGTACATAATGAAAGCGTGTCTTTTGGGATTCAAAAAGAGATCATTCCTTGAAGCTGGTAAGTCTAATCATGGGCATAATACTCGTTTACAAGGTTTCTTATTACAGCGTTTTACTAAAAAAGTATATGCTATAGTGCTTGTAAATATTTTAATTTACTTAGCAACGATATTATGAGCAGCCTTGTGAGAGTGGGGAGATTGTTGTTTGTGTTTATGTAGTTATTGGTAATTTTAATAAACTATTTTGTCATTACCTCCAAATAGATGGCGTTGTAATATGCGATTTCAAATAATAATATTTGTGAAGGCAATCAACTAAAATTTAAATCAATGTGTGAAGGTCGTTTTGTAGATAACATTGTTGCCATATTACCATACTGCCTATTTAATTATACATTATTTTAAGATTTCGGAGGCTTCATTCGTCTATCTTTTATAAACTTTATGACGCAGTTGAAATTAAGTCTTATTTCATTCTGATTTAATTTCGAACATGTAATTAATAATATGATGTAACAAAAGTGAAATATTTAGCAAAATTGCCTGTAACGACGCTAGTCAAAGATCAGTTGCAAGCTTTTGTTTTATCGACCGTAAAGTCAATGCATATCAGTATTTCTTTTGGTATACGAACAAGTAATTGTAGTGTATGGTGATTTTGAAATTTGTAATATAACTTTCGCAAGTAGGTATGCGCGTATTGTTTGTATGAAATTAAAATGAAATAAAAAGTCAAACTCGGCTAAATTAATTTGGGGAAGAAAGCGAAGCACCGATGTTAAGTGCTTTTTCTAAATTAAACCAAATAGCAATGTATAAAGTACTATTCAGGTTATGCAAAATGTAAAGTAATCTTTTTGGAATATGCATCTACACGCGTATAACAGGTAATTAAATATAAGGTTAGGTTATTGTCATGGTAAAATGCTTCATGACAAGCTTGAACTTGTAAAAGTACTGGTTTTTAAAAATTAGCCAATCACAATGGACAAGCGCTTAAGCGACCTTTAAAATTTTTTTTTCTGGTGAAAATACTAAAATGCCTTGTATTATTTTAGTGTGAAAATTTATCATTTTGAAAAAGATTACTAAAAAATTTGGTAAAACTCTGATATTAACTAAGTAAATGATTTATGTATTTGTGCAATATTTCAACAGAATTTTTTTTACAATTTTAGGAAATCAAAATACTAATTGTTTTTCAGGTTAGTGGAAAATCCTCCCTTATTTTATGATTTTAACCTAATTCAAAGTACGAAATGTGAGTTGCGTAAGTGAAATATTTCATTATAATCCAAGACTGTATTCTATTAACAGTAATCATTCAGCGATAATAACAGTACCGCATAAAACTGCTTGTGTAGAAATAGCGAATGAAGATAAAATTGTAAGGTAAGTGTAATGAATTTCACATATTGGCGCAACAGTCCATTAATGACACTTCGATCGTTTGTTAAGATAACATTACGGCTTAGAATTTCCAGAAAGTTTAGTTAACTTTGAAATATAATGCATTTTAACAAATTGCCATTTATTTTCTGGTAATATAAATGGATTAACCATGATGTTGCTATTAATATAAATTAAATACTTTCTATATTGTGAAATTAGCTTTATCGTAAACATTGTTTGTAATTATTTATATCGAGTGACTCGCATTTGCGGAATTGTTCTGTAAATTCCATGTCCTTGAAACAACCACAAGTTCGCTTTCTTAATTACCTTTTTGAAGTTTAAAATGAAATTCAAAAATATTTGCACTTTATACATAGTATAAGTATATGTTTAACAGGTGACAAGTCAATTTTTTTATAAACAACGCAATATACAATTTTAAATATTCATATTTTACATACAATTCTGAGCAGATTTTACTCAAAGGTTTGTACCTAATTACCCAGGTAATTATTTATTAACAACATTGATATTTAGTCTTGACAAATATCCCTATTAAAGAAATTTCACATTTTTTGAGCCTAAAATTAATAAATAAATTGTTGAAATCGTTTTATTTTTAATAAATTTAGCAGAACACAGATCTCATGTATTCTTTTTCAATTATGAAATTCTTAATTCTTATCAAATTTAAAGAAAAGGGGTCGGTCATTCATGATTCAATAGTAATCCGTTCATATATAGTTCTTATAAATAATTGTTATTTTTGGGATTCCTTTGGAAACAGAACGGACCGGTATATATAGTGTATTTTAATTTCTCAATTACCTATATTAAAGTATCCTATTTTTTGCATAGAACTATAACATTTATTACCTTCTTCTATGTATAATTTATTGTATTGTGTTGTATCTTCTAATCCCTCAATTTTAAATTAATTTATTTATTACTTTTGTGTACTCAAAATTACCATTGTGTAATGTAATTTTTATTTTTTGACAAAATTATATCGTGATACATTTTCTATGTTTACAGTATGATGCTGGTATCGAAACACTGTAAACGAAGTATTGCTTAAATGAAAATAATACTTGATAATTTACGTTTTTCTTAACTATAATTACAAAATTAGTTAACATCCAAACATAAAATAATTTATAGAATAGTGAAATTTGAATAACATGAAAATTGCAATATCTATTTAGAACAAAATATTCTAAATAGTTCATATTATTAACTTATGTTTGATAGTTCTTTATTCTTTTCAATTTAGTGTTTTAGAAAATTCGTATTCTATATAAAATATGCGGGGAGAAAATATCTTTTCTACGAAAAGTATCAAGGCTCAACATTTAATGAAAATGCGCGTTTTCGGATCCTCGTAAGTCCAAAAATCATATTTTTATAAATTGGCGTATATATTTATGGCAAAAATTCAAAAATTAAAAGTTCCAAGTAAATCAAACTTCATATTTAGTTTTATTACGCTTCTAGGATTACTTTTTCTAGGAAAATTGAATAATGTCGGACATCGACAGAGTTAAGTGGATATTAAATCAATATTATTTCAGAAGTCAATTGATATAAACAGTGTTTTAGAACGAAAAAATGTGTGTATAATCTAAATGTAAATTAAGTTGATAACAAATAAACTAGGAAATAAATAAATCATCTTCCATTTATTTCAATAATTATACAAATTTGTTGATTCAAACGGTAGCAGTTTACTAAAACTATTTGTAAACCTACCCTTTAAATGATATTGTTATCTCAATAAGCCATCAGAACCTCATTAGCAACAAAGATCATATATTAAAAAGAATGTGCTTAGAATGTGACCATTCTTGAAATATTTCTATAAACTGGGCATCTACATTGAATTTAACTATACATAGCAATGGCAATTTTTATTTTAAACATAAACTAAAAGGTTTGTTCGGTGTATCTAAATCTTCTACGATAAAGTACACTAATACAAAAAGTGTTGCACTGACAGCGTTTGTTGTGCACTTACGCTACATTACACTTTGTTCGGTGTGATCACGATTTCTACAAGATGGAGTAATGTACACCAAACAGATTAAAAACATTTCTTTTACATTGCCCTACACTGAATTACAATGTACCAAAAAATTATTGTAGTGTAAAGTATTCAATCAAAATATTGTAAACACACCAAACACATCTAAAGAAACATGTTAAAAATAGAAAGTTCTGTAGATCAGTACTACAAACTATTCACCGAGAAATATTTCATTGCAGATATATTCGCAAATTTTTTTATTGATTTATAAAATATAAACAGAAAACCTGAAATATTTTATAATTTTATTGTTTTAGGAGTTCCAATTAATGCACAAAAACCTCGAACGTAAAATCCAATAAACTAGCATCTTTTCAGAGTGGTGGCCTTTCATCTGCGGAATTTTCCAGGTAAAACATAATTGTTGCATCGTAAAATTGTTCTAAGATTTGTTTTTTTAGAATCATCAATGCTTCTTTGGAACTTGAAAAAGATGAGCATATCTCAAAAATTATTAATGGAATTCGTATCGTAGAGTTGGGATATGTTCTAGATTGAGCTTATCAGTTTACAGGCTGAGCACTCAAAGAAATGTATTGATGGCCGGAAATATGGAATAATAGAGGATTTACTAGTTGCATTGCTTTTAAATGCACACAATGTACTATAGTAATTGAGCGAGAAACGGAAAATCCAAATAAAAAGTTCTCCGAAATAAATAATGGAGCAGTTTGGGGTACGATGGCATGAGACTAAACATGTTATTTTACTGGCATCATAGTCCATGGAATAGATACATAGGCAAAAACCCGGCCACTATTTTTCTTCTTTCATGAAGAAGCACATTGTACATAGCAAATCAAAAAATAAAAAGACGGTTGTTCCAGGAAGTTCATGTGGGAAATGGAAATAAAAGGAAGAAACCTGTATATGGAACGAACAACTACTATGGAGAAACAGCTGACGAACCAGAAACTGTAGAAGATTAAGAATTTATTATCAAAGGATCTGATTTATTTACTGAAAAACTTCAGGTGGGTTTATTTATAGTTGTGCATAATAGTCTACGTAGTAATAATATTTATAATTGCAGCTTTCAAATGATGAGATTATCCGAATTCGAAGGGACTCTGTGGGATAATTCAAAAATCAAACATTTGAAGAAGAAAGAGCTTAATCTTCTGTATTTGAAAACGTAATGAATCGGAGAGCAGGCACATCATGTCACATTGTTAAATCATGTCTAAATCCTTCTGTAATTTCAACAGCTACTGCTCAATATAGAATTTGCAAGGAACATGTGGCAATTCTTAAATTTCATGTAAAAACTCCCAAATTTTGTTATTAACAAATCGGGCCTCAGGATTGATGAAGGATATGGGTTTTTGCTGCTTCGCCTGATAGTAATTCAATTTTTTATAATTGTCATTTATTTTCATAATTTATTTATATTTTTAGGACTACTTGGTGATGGTTCTGTAGTTGAAGTGAAATCCATCTATGCACCTGCAACATAGATATTATTACCAAATAAATTTAACTAACATTCTTGTTTTAAAGTAATTATATTATGTTTATTGCAGATACAGGAGCAATTAAATATAACTAAAAGGAATCTTTGTTACCTTATAGTTTATGTAAATGACCAAGTACCAATCTTAATTAAAGAGATGGTGAGAGACAAAAAAGTTTGAGAGATAAAAATGTTACCAAAATTGACGCAATTTTATAAACAATGTATAGCACCCGAAATAATACGGAGGCATTTATAAAAAGGGAAAAGATATAAGTATCGATACTCCTTTTATTGCAAATGCCATTCAATACAACAAGAGGAAAAACTAAAAAAACCAAGGCTGATACTACTCTAGTGACATGCATAAAGAATAGCAATGAGACAGAACAACAGAACAATATATTTAGTCATTACTCATATATTGCATTTTCTAAAACTTGTAAATATTATATGTATGCGTAATTTTATATTCATATATTTGCTAAAATAAAGTTTTAATAAACTGTAAGTATATTTTTAATTTTTAGTCAGTGATCTTGACGTATTTTTATAAATGAAATTATTTTTGGCTATTCATTTTTAAAAAAGGTAATGGATGTTGCATTTACAAATTTTAATAGGTGATTGTGTATAATTTCTCACAATGGGTTTGAAATAATTGAAAAATAGTTTTTAATATCGAAAACCTTATCATTCAAATCGTATTTATTAAATTACATTTTGTAATTCTCATAATGTTCTTAGCAGCTTTATAATAGATTTTACATTACTGCGTATGTTTAAGACTAAAGCATGTTTGCCTAGTAAGTCATGGATCTTGTAAAGATTTAAATTATTAAATAGGAAATATCTCGTTTTGTTTAGATTTGAATGTTAATTTGCCTAAAATTACCAGGCATATAGACTTATACCATTCCAAATATGGGTTTGTATTTATGCAGATTACAAATGATGGCAAGTACACAGGCTAAATTTTATATCCACTTCTACAGTTTACCTATAGTTTCTTATAGATATATAAAATTTTTGTTGAATAATCGATTTAATAATGTTTCAATAATGCAAATTATGTTTTATTTAACATTTTTGGAAACTCTGGTGGTGGTGCAGATATGTAGTAGATACTCACTGCAAATGCAAATCATACAATAAGGACCAGCTTTTCAATTATTGAATAAACCACAAATAGGTTTAAGATTAATTTATAGAAATGATTTAAATAAATTGCTTTATTATCTACTAACGTGTGTAAAAGAACTTGTCTTATCAGAGTCACATATGGTTAACAAAACGTATGTCTCAGAATGATTTTCAAAAATGTACATTGTAACTACCAAAAGCAATTTAGTTGTTAAAAGTA
>JAHWXV010618998.1:0-14762 GCA_024586415.1 Phrixothrix hirtus | reverse complement strand
GGTAGTTACAATGTACATTTTTGCAAATCATTCTGAGACATACGTTTTGTTAACCATATGTGACTCTGATAAGACGAGTTCTTTTACACACGTTATAATACGTAAAAGAAAGTTGTGTGTTGTTTCAGACTAGATTTTTGATATCAAAATAATTCTGTCAGCTGTTTTGTAATACATTATTAAATTTAACTGCTTCGTCTTCGTATTTGTTCAATAGAGAATATGGCAGGAATATGAGATCTCAATTTGTTTATTACGATATTATGTTGCCATCTATGGAAATTTAACTAAATGGCTCGTAGAAGTAGGGGTAGATATTTACCTAAACTATTATCAGCATTACAGTTCAATATTCGCGTGACGTGTGTGTTTGTGTTCTGTGAGGTTTTAAAGTTTTTATAAACACTTGTGTGAATCAAAGTTTCACCAACATTTTCTATAGGCCAGAAAATTATTTTAGAAGCTAGTTTAGTATAGGAAATAAAATTTTTAAAAATGCAAGTTATTCTTTATATTTTCTTACATTTCTGACAAAAATTGCTATTTCAGATGCCGAGAACAAAGTTACACAAGGAAACATTTTAAACAAGAGAACATAGCCAAAGAAATCGAAGTAAGGGAAGCTACATGAAAGTTCCAAATAACGGTACCGCAGAGGCTGCAGTCAAAACTAAATTAGGGAAAAAGATTGTATTGAGTTGGAAACTGGTAACACAATTAGTTGATTACATATTGCAATTAATCTTAAAAGAAATGATTTAAATGTAATAGCCTATCAATTAGCTGAAAAAATGGAATAAATCATCCATTCTCCCAAGAAGCTGTAGGCCAGAGCTGACTGGGTAACTTGTACCCCGTTATAATAATAAACCATCATTAGGCAACCAATTTGTATATCAGCAGTAAAGGTTCAAGGTTGCAGTTTCTTTGCAATTTGCATTAGAAAAAATACGGTAGGTGTGCGTTTGCTGCAGACAGAATGTTTAACGTAGACAAAACAGGGTTGTCGCTGGTGCAGACTAAACTACCTCATGCTATTGGATTAAAAGGAAACAGCAGATAGAGTAGTTGACTTCAGCCGAGCGAGGTAGCCTTCTGACTATAATTTGTTGCATAAGTGCTTCAAGAAACTTTTCAACAAAGACCGCACTAAATGGTTCTATATCAGCTTTCGACCCATTAGGATGAGTTTAAGGAAATAATGTTTACTAAATGGTTTAAACATTTCATCGAGTAAACTAATCCTACTAGAGAATCGCCAGTGGTGTTAATACTGGATGGTCGCTATAGCCACTCCAGAAATATCGACATCATGAATTTAACTACAGATCATTTTATGGCAGTTGTTCCTCTTCGTCCTCATTCTTCGGTTACAGTCTTTAGATAAGACTTTTAATGTGTCCTCTTAGAACATATAGTGTTAGTGAAGAAGTAAGACAATTTTTAAGGGCAGAAAAAATGAAATGAAATCACACTTTTATTTGGTACAAACGACTGAAATCGCTATAAATGGATTTCGGACTACGGGAACCTTGCTACCAAGCAAAAATGTATTTTCTGATGCAGATTTTATTTCTGGAGCTCAAGAGAAGGACCTTAGACCAATTGTACCAGCACAGTCAAATACACTCCAGCCATTGTCACTAAGCCGTAAGCAAAATGTACTTTATTGCCTTAAGATACTACAGTGGCTCCTAAAGCTGTTTTACCAATTTCAATATTGAAACCTAACAATTCCAAGAGTGGTCTTAAAGCAATTGATTTCATGGTCTTTACACATTTAAAGTTCCGCTGCTAGTGTTGTAAAAAGGGTGATGTCCACCTAGAAATAAGAAATAACTTGAAAGAAGGAAATTCTAAAATTCAGTCATCTTCCTTTGGATCATCTATTCTAGGTAAAAGAAAACCAGTAACTCTTTTAAAATGAAAGAAACAAACTGAAACCACTAGCAGTGATTCTCATGAAAGTGTTGTTATCTACAGCATTGTAATTGAATTTGAAATTATTGAATTTAAAATATTTTATCAATACTGTCTTATGTATATTGTAACTTCCATTGTTTTACAATTTTTAAACTTTATTAGTTATTAAGATCCTCGCGTCTTTATTTCAGTTTTATATTTACATGAATTCATTATGCGGTGATATTTTCTCTGAGAACAATTGAGTCGCTAGCGGCGTGAGTTTTTTTACATTATATGTGAAAGATCGAACGAAAATTTTAATAGCAGACGAAATTTTTGAATAAACCATGTTTATTTGAACAGTAATTAGCTGCCATGTAATGCTTATAATGTATTTCTTTTGAAAATAAAAAAAGGACGAGAAAATTAACCTAGAAATTAAAAAAGGACTCAGCGTTTCTTGCTAATTTAGGTTACAAAGTATAGTAAGAATATTCACACATTTCTGAAAAAATGTATCACAGCACTTGATTAAGACGGTTTATGTCCTACATTTAAAACATTTTCATCTCAAAGGTGATGGTTGGGTTTAATACTAAGTTTATTTTTAATGTATTCGGAATAATAAACAAAAACAAATAATTATCATTTAATATGATTTTATTGTTCTTCAAAATATTCTCCGCGGTGATCGATACACTTTTGTATACGTTTGAACCAATTTTCATGGCACTTTTTCCAATTCGATTGAGGTATCTCCAAAACATGCATTTTGAACGCATCAACCGTTGACCACGTAGGTTATTGTTCGCATACGAGAACAAAAAGAAATCATTGGATGCCAAAACAGGAATGTAATTCGATGGTTTGATTGGCCAAGTGTTGGGTTGTTTGGGCCGATGTGTGAGGGCTCGCATTGTCCTGGCCAAGAACGGTCCTGCGTCGCTTGTTGTCTTCTCTTATTTCACCAAACACTGTTAGGAAACAAATGGTTGTGTACTATTCAGAATTGACCGTTCTACGATTCTCTTGTGGCATAGTAGCCACATACCGATTTAGCCCAAAAAATAGGCGATCATTTGATTTGAAGTGCTCCTTGCGCGAACAACTTTTGTGGCTCATTTTGGAAGACCGATACAATTGACTGATTGTATTTTTGGACCACTTCTTTGTACCAATCTTCTTCTGGGCGATTGTCAAATTATGCGGGATCCAACGCGAACAAATCTTTCTCACAGCTAAGTGTTCATGCAAAATCTTGTCTATGCTTGTCATACCAATGCCTCAATCTCACGGTCTGTTACATGACAATCTTGCATTATTAGTTCGTGTATAGTATCAATTGTTTTTGGCACGACAGCCATGATTGAATTCACTAAACCAGTGACATACAAATGTTTTAGATATCTATTCATTGCCAAAAGTCTTCAGTAAGTTGATCGATGCACTGTTGTTGGAATAATGCACGTCGAAAGTCATAGAAAGTGTGAAAAAAATTAAGCTTTTATTGGGGCTGAAGCGTTTGTTCAATTCAAATTGGTCTACTACTTTTATGTGAACTACCAGAATATTCGCATACAGCTTCAACTTTGAGGTTGGTTTTTACTCTATAAAATCGTTTAGGAGCAAATACAAAAAATCGGGCCTCTTATATTTCAGTTGTCTATAACATATCCAAATTTCATCAAAACTGGAGTCGGGCACCTAGAATACCTTCTTGTCAGTTTGCCATTCTTATAGTAATGCAATCAATCTCTGAGAAATATAATTTGTATCTGTCTATGCATATCAAAACAAATTATTATTTATGGTTGTATTCAGGCAGTGTCGCCGATGGAATTTGACAAATGTTTGAAACTAATCAACCGCCTTAGCACGTTTCAGGTTAACAATTGTCACCTGTTTCAGAACTCACCCTTTTGCAACTTACGCAGTTGGTGCGTATAATAAATGATACTTATCACGTTTTCTGCAATGTTAGACAAAAAACTATCTTTCCGTAACTTTATTAGTGGTCTAGTTATTCTATCCATCTTTCAACATATGAAGACCTAGCATATTCTTCTATGCCAAAATACGCCCTCTGTTTTCTCTAGGAGGTTTCACAGTACATTCGTCTAGGGCATTAAGTAATCAAATTTGATATTTTAAGCTGTTGCGTAACGATCTCAAAATGTTTTCGGAATTACTTAATGGTCTTTGTAAGCGCGTATAAATGTAATCATTTATAGATATATCCAAGTCCATGTAATTATAGGGATTGCAGGTGGGGGTAATTCAGAATTCACTTTTAGTACATCCAAGCTACTTGGAGCTACTAGCCACACTTTAGTTATTTAAAATGTTCATGTCATATATTTCTATTACTATTGCTGCTAAATTTAGCAGAATATCAAGATTTAAATTCTTCGATACGATCTAACGTATTATCGTTTATCGCTTATCAAACGTTGGAGGAGTGCCAAGGAGTTGTATTCACATTACGAGAGCTCTGGAAAAAGATGGAAATACTAGGCGTGTTCCAATAAAGACCGAACTTTTTCAACGCAAATTTATGACCAGAACTACAACTTTATTCGGGCCTTTTTTTAGTACTTCTTTCATTTTTGATACACTTCCTGGAAGGCGATATTCGTTAAACTCATTTATGGCTTTGAAACGTCATTTAAAGGTCAACTTTAACTTGAGAAATAAGAAAAAATTTGTTGGGTCCAAGTTTGGAGAATAAAATGTATGGCAAAATACGACTGCCTTATGTTTTGCCAGATAATTACCAAAATTTTTCTGTGATACACTGTAGCTCCGTTAATATAGGACTTTTGATCCTAATTTCTTGTGAGACATCACCTTCTGAAGTCTTGACGCATGATTTTCAGACACCCTGTATAAGTGCCTTTAAAGCATTTGCAACGTTATGCACTTGCTCCGCTTCGCGTCGTGCCCTTAAAATTGTTGCGTGTGCTTTAAACACCGACTTACACACATGTATCAATATACTATTATCCATATAAAAATATATCTTTGGCTTGATACATGCAGTGCCAATGTCATTAATTATGAAGTTGAGATAATCGCATTTAAACATTTGATTAAAAATATGTACAACGTGGGACAGGGAAGTATCCCTACCTTCGAGATGATGTTGTGAATGGTGGGGACGTATTGGAGGCTCTATTGACGCTGTGTCCTTGAAAGTTTCCATTAGTGCCACCATTAGTTGTAGATATGCCTTGGTCGAACGAGCAACGCGCTTTTGCCGTTGAGATGTATTTTATCCAAAACAAGTCTATCGTTGCAGTGCAGCGTGTGCTGCGTACTCGTTATCTGAGGACCATCTGAACTCCTGATAACATTTACCGTGTAAGAAGATCGATTTTGTAGTCCCCTAAGCGTTCTGCCTGCAAGCATGCATTCGCCCTGGCGCTTTCTGATCATACTGTGTGTCGAATTCTCCACGAAGACCTGCACTTCTATCCGTACAAGATGGTCATTGCTCAACAACTCTCACAACGGGATTGGCAAAATCGAGTACAGGAAAACTTTGATTGAAACCATCCCTCAAAATGCACGTGTTTGTTTAGTAACGAGGCGTACTTCCACATTTCTAAAAGTGTTAATAAGCAGAATATACGTTATTTGAGTGATGAAAACCCTAAAGTAATTCACGAGAGGCCTCTACATAGTGACAAAATGACAGTTTTGTGTGCACTCAGCATTAAAGGCATCATTAGGCCTTATTTCTTTGAAGAGAACATTTATGCTGTTGCCGTCAATTCTGAGCGATATGTAACCATGATTCAACAATTTCTTGAACCACAACTTCAACGATTAATTTGGGACAAGTGTGGTGTCAACAGGATGGTGTCACGGCCCATACTGCTAGAAATTCAATGGCTGTTTTGAGGGAAAGGTTCCCTAGTCGCCTGATTTCTCGGTACGGTAACATTATATGGCCCGCGCGCTCGCCAGATTTAACTCGGTGCGACTACTTTTTATGGAGCTACCTCAAAAGTGAGGTGTTTAAACATCAACCCAGGACCCTAGAAGCCTTGAAGCATGCAATACGCGTTAAATTTGGCCACATTACGCAATAGATGCTTTGCAGAGTTATGGAGAACTTTCGAACCCGGCTTCATCAGTGCATTGACAATGAGGGACATCACTTGAATGATGTATTGTTTAAAACTAAATAAATTTAACTTCCAATTGTACCCTTCTGATGCCACAATAAAGTTTTGTTCTAACATTTTTTGTTGTTTTTATTTACCTTCAAAGTTAGGGATACTTCCCTGCCCCACCCTGTGTTTCAATAAAAATTTCGTCCTATTTCAAATTTGGTTTAGAAGAATAAATTACTAAATTACGTATACCCCTCTTATTTGTTATTAATGTTCAACTACTTCTTGCACAAAATATTATATTTTAATATTATTGTCATTGGCTGAGGTAGATGCCATTTTGTCAGCTTCCAATTGGTATATCGCTATGATATTTATTGTATAGAATATACAACAGCTTTTAATCTTAAAACCGTCCTTAACTCATTTTGGCCAAAATCTGACATTGGTACTTCTTGCGCCAAGCTGCGAATGTTATATGAAGTCATAACCCGATCACAGAATATATCTGTGCTGAGGGAAAATTTAATAAAATTTATTTATTCTGCTATCTGCTATCTGCTGAGGGAAAATTTAATAAAATTTATTTATTCTGCTATCTTCAGTGATGTCAAAGAGCTATATGATCCTTTATTTAAAAGAGAAATGCCTTTTACTCTTTGCAAGTCTTTTGGATTTCTCTAAAATTAATCTAAAAGAGACAAGAAGAATATAATAAAAACAATCTAGTTGCGCCAGTTATGCTATAAAACAATACTTTATATTGCAAATAATACATTGCATGATAAGAATAAGGCTCCTCTACATATACTAATGAGAATGAAGAATGTACTATTCTAGATGTTTCAAACATTTCTTATACGAACAATGATTTGGAAGGATTCTAAAATCAATACATTGATATAAGTTATTCTATGTAAACAGTTTCGGTTAAACATAATGTTGCAGTAATGATTAATATCTGATCTTCTATAAGGACAATCTTCTCTTTTGAGTTTATAATATTTGAGATATCTGAGAAAAGGCATGAAGCAAGGTTGGAGAGCATTTGTAGTTTAGAATTCTTTATTACCAATAGCTTTATTAAAAGTTTTCACAAAAGAACAGGATAATTTATCAGAAAATGCCATTATGATGTCGGTACCTTAAATCATACTATGCTATGAAATCATGGGGTGAAGTAGGGCGTGGAGGACGCCAACGTGCACGCAGAAGTGTTGTAGGCCGCTACACTACCGCTAAATAAAATGAGAATCATAACCGTCACTACAGAAATCGGATAATAACTTTCAAGTATTGCATCATAGTTTAATATTAATCTTTCTACTCGTCCATTCATTATCTATTTATTTAAATAAATAATAAATGTAATAATTAGTAATTATCTTAATAATATCCCTTAAGTTGATTTATATAAATTATAGGCTATTTATCAGACGATTACAGCAATGTCCCGCTCGTCGTTACTTCCCGGTGATTGTTTCGACGCACCTTTCTAGCTAAACATTTTAATGCATACATTTCTTCAAATTACTATTTTGAATAATAGTTTTTTTATTGTATGTTAAAGTGCTTTACTTTACAGCATGTCGCAGGATTTCTTTAAATGTCTTCTCAAATAAGCAAACTGCAGTAAATTGAGATTTTCCATTATAAGGTTATTATTGATTAGTAAGAAAAAATAGATTATAGTATAGTATAAAGTCCACCTTGTTACATAAGTACATATTATTTTGCTTGGAGTGATACTTTTATTAATAAATTATTTAATTTGGGTATTTATAAAATACTAGTAAAATATAAAGTTCTTTCAACATATTTTTTCCTAATACATAAACACCTATTTAAACAATTTTGAAATTACATGTAGTTACTTAGACCGCAATTCGCATCTAAATAAAATTTGTATGAGCAAACTCTCTTGGTTCAATTTTAAATGTGAGAATTCAAAGTAAGACGACAGAACTTTTCATTTGAATAGCAGTGATAAGGATAGAAGGCTAAATCAAATTGCATTAATTTCGATCAAAATTATTTATCAATACAGGGTCGCTTTGAAGTAGTTGTTAAAAATAAAATTAGTAATTCTTCGTATTTAAAGAGTCGCATATTTGAAATTATTAAATTCCACTAAGCTCTTTTTTGAAAAATTTATTCATGATAACATTTTATGAACCGCTGGCATTTATCACGAACTATTACAATTTTGAACCTTTCAAAACACAATTCTCTACACAAAAACACTTTGTCGCCTACTTAATATAAAACAATTCCCACAAAAATCAAATTATCTATTTAAATATTTTTATAAACTTGATAACTATTTTTAGAAATATAGCAAATATATCGCCAGAATGTCCTAAAAAAACTATACAGACAATTACTAAGCTTTCAGACGTATAACCACGCATAATAGTTAAATTAAAATGTGCATTATACAGTAGTGTGCGAAAAGCACGCTATATAAAAGTTAAAATAAAAAGCTGAATTAAATTCTCCACATAACAAATTATAACAACGTATCGAATTACATTCCGTGATTTACTTACATAAATAGGCTCTTGACTTGTTGTTACAAATAATGACCTAATTTTTATTTGTTGGCGCTGTATCTTAAAAAATTAAATTTGGGAATTGTATTAAAATCACCAAAAACATAATGTAAAATGCAAACAAATAATTAATAGCGATAGAACGTAAATTTAATACAGTAGGTTGAAAATGATATCCTCAAAAGAAATACGTTAAGCGATTACTGTCTTTTTTAAATCTTATACAGACCTTTTTTAATGTTTAATGTTAGGATATCTCTGTCAATATATTCAACACGCGGTTTCTGCGAATATACTTATTACTAGTAAAGCACATATATACTAATTACATCATAAATTATTCGTTAGCTTAAAAAGTGCTCTGCTACTATCTAAATCGAAAAGGTTTTTACCATTCTTTGATAAATTTTACTTCCACAAAAAACATTACAAAATTAGACAATAAAACATTGTACACAACCAAACCTAATTTTAACCAGAGTCAAGGTTTTTTAACAATTTCATTTACACTAAATGTTTATCAATACACTGTGAAATGATCTGCAACATGATTAAGACTGGAATAAACGTACGCGATTTCATTATAAATTGGGAATAAGCTTCTCACTATCAATATTGCATATAATAAGCCTTGAAAAAGTTTTATACACATTTTATAAATTCTATTGTGTCCAAATTAAAGCTAATTAATTTTTTTTGTGAACGTATGTGTCGTAACGGATACGTGGTTAAAAATTCTTAAATGATTTCAAAGCAACCCTGTATAATGTAGTTATCTTAGAAATTTAAAAATTGATACTTTTTTTCAAAGGCTAGCAAGAGTAACAAATTGTTTGGCCTATATTAAATACGCTATTAATGGCGGTGGTCTCTTATAGTATTAATTTGGTAAATACACTAAATAAACATTACTGAAATTAAATTTACCTTAAGGGCTGGTTTTCAAGTCTCCAGCTGTTAGTTAATTACCTTGCCAATAATCGTATTAATTTCGTATTAATAATGATCTTTGAGGAAACTATCTACAAGATAAATTTATCTAAAGGCCCTTAATAAATTATACGTTAGATACTAGTTCTGTTAAATTGGTATTTCCCCATATATGCTGTTGAAATTCTTTCTAGATCTGATCAATTGGAAAACTCCAAGTCGAGCAGACACAATTGCTAACTATGTTATTATTAGAGATAGAAAGTAGATTAAATTAGTCAGAAAATGGTATTTTTCCTGCTGACTGAGATGGCGAAATCAGTAAAACAATTAAGTATCGAATTCTTGAGTTATTAAAAAATTGGTAACTTTAGTTATGGAACATCCTGTATATTTTAAAAAATAGTAATTTTTTTATGGAACACCCTGTATATTTTATACTACCCGAAAGGAAATTAAATTTTGTCGTTAGTAAAGTACCCGTTATTTTACTATAATACAATGAAAATTTATAATTAAGCAAATTAGTTATTTGGTTTTAACAAATGTTCAAAAACACTTCCTCCTTGTTCCACGCATTTCTGTGCATGTTTATAAATGCTATTCGCGGCCTTCCTAATAGTTCTGCCGTCAATATTTCTTATAATTTTAAGAGACTCATATGTTCTTTTATAAATATTATTTCATAAATAATCCCAAAAGAAAAAATCCAGTGAGGCAAGTCTTGCAAGCGAGAGGGACATCTGGTAGGACAATTTGTCGCTAAGCATCTGTTCTCAAACAATCCTAGTAATAAATTACAAATATCATGAGCATTATGTGTTGGTGCACCGTCTTGTTAGAAAAATATTGTTTGCTTTCAATGAAACTCAAATCATCCAAAAACTCTTTCAATACGGTAGTTAATAATTCTGTATATCACAATACAGAACCAGCTATCCTCGATTCCATCAAGCCGTATCAAACGTTAATACTGAAGCATCTCAGTGAGTAATGAGGATGACTACGTATCAGATTTTCTGGGCTCCAGTAATGATGGTTATTTCTACTAAACATACCACTCTTGTTGATATTTGCTTCATTGCCAATCAATTCATATGATAAGAGTTTGGATTATTCCTAAAGGAATTTAAAAACAATTGATAAAACATTATTCGACGTCCATTATCACCAGGTATTAAACATTGAATTAATCTGTATTTGTAAGTCACAAAATTATGTGTTTTCAAAATCATGTGGTTTGTATCCAAGCTTGTATCTAGCCTTACGCGATAAGTCCTTAATGGAATTTTCGCGACAACCTTTAAAATACGCCAAAACATCAATGTATGTCATATCTTCCATCTCCTTTTTTTAGCAAACTCTTTCTCTTTGAATTGAAACCTTCGATAAAGTATTAAAAATAAACGCCGCTTTGGTAAAGTCTTTTTCGCATGAAATGTACCACCATGACACACTCTTTTGAGCACATAAAACGATGTTTAAATTAAGAAACTTACCAAAAGAAACCGCCACAAAAATTCACAAATTACATCGATAAATCGATTGTTAGTAACAGAATAGAATCCTGACAGATAATGCATTAACAATTTATTCGTAAACTAAACAACAATGTGTGTTGAAAATTTAATTTCCTTTCAGTTGGTACAAAATATACAGGGTGTTCCATAAAAAAATTAATATGTTATTAAATAACCCAAGCATGTTCAATTGTTTAACTGATTTCGCCTTCGTAATAAGGAGAAAAAATATTACTTGTTACTAATTTAACCTACTTTCTATCTCTAATAATAGCGAAGTTGGCAATAGTGATGATTTGACGCAAAACAGCCTGTATACACATACAAACCTATAATAAGGCATATTTATCTTATTCCAATATAAATTCTTGTATATTTCGAATCTAGTAAGTGGAAATTTTGGTTTGTCATTATATTATTTGTGTTACAAATTCAAAGGTTCTACTTTACAAAACAAAATGTAAAAAATTTAATTATTAATTTCGTGTATAAAATTTGAAAGGTATCTGAACTAAACTATCAAGCTTTCAAAAGGATAAAGATTAACTTAATCTGTACGCGTAATAAATTAGTAAATTATCTGAATATCAAAGCAGTAGATTTCGTAAAACCTCCAAATTAATTTATTTGACCCAGAGTGGCCCTGTAAATAGTGTAATCCAATTACATCTACTAAAAAAATTTTAATATCAGTTATTCGATTTTTTACACCAAAATAGTGATGTGACTTGAAACATAAAAATATGTTTAAATCGGCTTCTTAAGAGGATACAATTATTTCCAACCGCCATTAATTGAACAGGTTTTAGCATGACTAAGAAAATATTCTTTATGTAGCACTACATCATTTTAAGTGATACCTGACAGAGTAGTTAAATATCTAAAAGCGTTTAAAGAACTTTTCTACATAATGCCTAATTCATCTGAATATCTCTTTGAACCTACATATGTATGTAAGTCTCCCATATAAGATGCTCGGAAACAGAAAACCTCGTTTTAAACTAGTATCATAAATTCTCTATTGATTTAGTATGCGACTTTATAAATTTATTTAGTTTTAAATATTTGTTTGGAAGCTATTTATTTATTACTGGCGCCCTAGATACTTAACACTACTAATAATTGGTTTCATATTGCTTTTACTCTGGGTAGAAACTATTTTAAAACCAAGTCTTTACATGATGAAAAGAAAATTTTATAAATTCCACTATGCACACATTTAAATCAAATTTCTGAACCTTTAATACTTCTTTGCAATTAATTTGGTAATATTTTGGTTTCTAAACACTACTAAAGCAAAATTCAATAAAACAAGAAATCCATTTTAACAATAAATCATATAAATTGTATATATAACACAGAAATCACCTCAAAACACTTTCACCAACACATAAGTTTTATAAAAACACTTTCGATGATGGTAATCCATCGAGTAGCCGAAGTGAACTCATGCTGATAGAATTAAAACGCTAACCGGGACCGGTCCGTCGCGGTTTGGAAATGTTAATCTTCTTCGCAGCCGGTCTAAATAACCCACATCTATCTTGACACTACTTTTGGAATGCCTGCTCGTCACCTGAAATACTTTTTCCAATTAGAGTTAAACAGCACCGACAGCTTGGCCGTTAATCTTCTCGAAAAAGCTAATTTGTGTTAAGATTCTAAAATTATTTCAAAACTTTAAAATTTAAATTTAGCTTGTTAATTAGGAATAAATTACATTAAATAACTCTCCAAATATTGAAAATATTTACGGGATAATAAAAATAAAAGGATAGGTTTATCTAGTGACTACGTTTACAAATAGATGGCGAAAGCAGTATTATAATCACTCAAATTAATATTACGCATTTAAATTGTTAATGGATTCTAATAAATTAATTGCTTTATTGTCAATCTGTATTAAAAATTCATTAATCGATATTCGAAAAGCATCTCCATTTTATATTTAACTTAAATAATTTGTCTTTAACACCTTGTCAGAACCAGTAATCAAGTGGTGTAAGAAGTCATATATTACATAGCTTGTTGTTGCTGTCAGAACCGAGAGGTATATTGGCGTGTAAATACACCCTATTATCCACCAATTTCAGGTATTAAATCATTCGGAATAATTGCTGCATTTCCCAACACAATTTAACTGAATACTCTATGCATAAAACGATATGGACCACAGGAAACTCACTATTTTCATAATAGTGTGATTAATTGACTTGACCTATACGACTCAGAATATAATTTACTGCCAAACATCAGAAATTTTGTTTTACAAACGATTATATTCTTTTTATACATTTTTTTGGTGTATTTACAGTCATTCTTAGTTTATTTTCGTATTGTATTTTACTTTCCAGACAAACTTTTTCGTGCCTCTTAATTATTCTTTAATCAAATGGTATTCATAAATATCGATACTTATTAAACCAGCAACATTAGATTTTCAAAAAGTTTTGTTTTTAATATTTCTATTCTTTAATTGCCATTCAGCGATTATATAAGTTTATGAACATCTATGACACCTTATAACAGGCAGAGTAGTATGAAAGCATTAATATGTACTAAAATATCAAAAAAGTTATAGATTAATAGATAAAAAGAATGGGTTTACCAGCATATTTTGAAAAATAAGACTTCCACTTACTGTGAAATTAAAACTATTTTCTAGGAATCGGAAGAAAATCTCGTCAATCCCTTTGTCCTGAACGAAAAATTAATACAAATGTAAATCAATTTATTCTTCAGCGATTGAATCCTTAATTTGCATTTTTGGAAAAAACAGCACAATAGTATAATAATAAAATAATGCCGTGAGTAAATATTATATCACGACAAAATGGCAAAACAACTAGTAAAAAATTTGTTAGGGGATTTAAATGAGTTGCAGAATTTTCCCTAGTTTCTAAACTTTTGTTGAAATATGAAATTATGGAAATAACGCCACGGCATCGACCACTTTTTCAATAATCCGATACTGTCACACAAAGTAATAATGCAAACTGCCGTATGAAAATCCAAATGGGTAATAATAAAATCGATAAAGCACCAAAAAGATAAAAACGGTATCTTCCAGAAGGAATGAGAAAATAATCATGAAACTTTGTTTTAATTTTGTGACAAACTTACAAAATATTGAAAAAGTACAGACGTCTCTCAGGTTACAATAGGCTATGCGTAGCACTCAGAAGCTTTGGGGGTGAGCAAATAATAATATTAACCAAGATTTTGCGGAAGTCACTACAATATGTGACTAATTTCTGCATGAGTTCCGAAAACATACGCGCTTCGTTTGTCTAAAACGCCTCCAAGCGCACCTTTAAGCAATCCAAAAACAATAGAAATTACAGAAATAAATGAAAAACCTGCCTATAGCTGATTTAGATCAAATAACAACAGCTAAATATAACCCAGGATAGATTGATTCACACAATACTATGGTCAATCTACCATGAAGATAAAACCTTGGGAAAAATGTATCCTACCTTTAAAGACGAAATTGTCACTTCCATATTTAACTGAAAATCATATTGAGGCTATGGATCAGCGGTGCAAAACAAAATATTTTACTCTATATTCGATAAAACCTCAAACTCTAGAGCACTTAATTCAAATCACTGAAGAAAGTAACGCAGTAAGAAAGAATTTTCTCATTAATTTTTACATCATTATTGTTCATTTTATATTTATCATAGTATTATATTTGTAACATGAAATAATTTTAATTTTTATGTTCATTCTGA
>JAHWXV010618959.1:0-10236 GCA_024586415.1 Phrixothrix hirtus | reverse complement strand
TCAATCATTAATTTAATGTTACTACATTGAGTTATAAAAATTAAAATTTATTTTTCACTTTATACTTTTTTTCACAACTAATTCAATATTAATTTATATTTTTTAACTAAATCAAGGCCTACTGGAATATCAGCTTCCAGCTGAACTAGCACCTTGTGGTTTTCTATTCTTTATTATAAATGGCTATATTTATGAACTATATGTATGAAAGAATTAGAAAATAAACACTATTATTATTAATATAAAATTTTAATATTCCAAATTTTACTTGTCAGTCTACTAGGAAGAGGCCCCTTGTTTAACTAATTCTTACTCTAATTAAACTTAAAATAACAATTGAATTTACTACCAAATACAATTCCCTTTTGGCAATATAAAAAAGAAAATTGAAAACATCTACAAATAATTATCTGTTTTAATTTTGCACACCTAAAAGTAATGCCTTCCAAAAGACACCCTTTTAAGTGTTGTGTGCTATCAAAATTCAAACAGCAGTTTTTGTTTGTTTTTAATACAGGGTAAATCACTTACGCAACTCAGCTACCTGCCTTGGTGGTCCACATATCAACCCCGGCACTGCTTTCCACGCAAACACCCCTAAACGATAGTTCTTTTCAACTGTTTTTCTTCTTTTGTTTATCATCCCAATTTCGTACCCACTGTTCATTTCCTGACCAAATTTACACAAGGGCTTATTCAGTATTTGCAACGGCATCAATAAGAAAATTTTGATTGCACTGTTCTTTGTTTACCAAAAAAAAAAAAACTAGATATACCAATTTTCTAATTGCTCCTTGAGGTCAATTATGTACTACCCTAATTATTTTAAATACAAGATGCACTTTTAGTACAATTGTAAAATGTTCAAGGTTAAGTACTTCTTGGATTGGTTGACCTTCAAGGTGTTCCTAGGCCATTTGCAATCATCTGCAGCATCCTTTGTTAATAGTTACAACTCTTTTTGTTAATTTACTGATCACTTTGCAATCCTTTTTGTCGATGTAACCTTTCGTAAGATATATGCTTTTAATTTTCCCATAATTCACAGATTCACTGCAAGTGATATTGGATTTTTTCTTTCTTTTACCAACCAATTTGGATACACTTGCATAGCATAGTTTATGCTCATTTTACACTTCATGTGTCTGCAAAACTAAAACTAAGATTTTTCAAGTTTTGACTTAAATCTTTGGCACCGTTTGTGAAACAACGTCCGACTCCTACCATACTTCAACTTGTTCTCTCTTTTCTTGGCAAAATTTTCGCTTGGTGTCATCTGTTGCTTCTGCCCAATGTGGCCATTTCTTTTCATTGGTTCCCACAATTCATGTGACTTAAAACTGTCAATTCGCACATCCGTCATTCCTCGCACTTTTTTTTTGATACATTACTTAATGCATACTTTTTAAATTTCAAAACATGTTATATTTCTATATTCTATTCCTAGTGGATTACATAAATTTACAAATTGTAATTCAGCAACTCATTGGAATATCATAATTTTAGAATCTTAATTTCGTTTATTGTACCGTATAGAGTGGTTTACAATTTTGCATACATACCAATATGTTTCATATGATTCTACTTAACCATACGAAGAATATATTTAAATATTTTATGTAAATAGCGAGGTGCTACATCATTTAGTTTTGTGTGTTATGTTATTTTTTTGTCAAATAGTAGTGTTCATTTAACTTTCAATTTTGGCATTACAAAGCAATTTTTATGTGATTTTGTTATTGCATTACATTAAATTATTTATTTAAAAATTTGTTATTTAACTGAAGGGCTGCAAGGCAGTTTTAAAATGTGGTTTTTGTTGGTCAATAAAATGTTATCTAACAGGAATTTCCAAAACATAGTTCTTAAAAAGATTTCATTTCCTATGCCTATTTAATTTATTTTATTTCTTCCTATATTACTTACAGAAATTCTTTGATTTAGTTTCCTCGGTTTAAAATTCAAAAGGATTTAATTAATCACTGGTTGTAGCAGTCAACATAATCTTCACATTTTATGAGATTCATTTAAACAAGTACACTAGACAACCAAGTACATTTTGGCCATGGAATCCATTAGAATGAATATAATTGCACAAACTTGGCTCAAAAAGCATATGTATTTACCTCAATATTTGCAGATTTATCATAGGAGCTGGTTGTTTCCTACATTCTATGACAAGGTTTACAATGTCTTTTGATACGGTAAGGTTAATTAAAGAATTTGAAGAGCACTGTAGGAAATAACTTTGAAATAAGCCTGCTTGAGAAGCAGGGAATGAATCTAATATTATTTCTTTTTTATTTTTAATTATTTGGTAGATAATAACTGTCTTTCAAATCTATTTTGAACTGGCAATCACCACAAACTTGACAATATTGGCTCATCCAAATTGTCAGGCTAGAGTACATGATCTATCTAACATTTATGTAAATATTTATACAAAAATTTATTATTCATTAAAACATTCTTAATTTTTCTGTGATTGAAATTTTTTTCCAATTGTATTGATTTAGTATTAACTGAGGTAAGTTCGTTAAGTTTCTAATGAACTTATGATTTTTTTTATTATACAAGGTGTTAACAATTTAGAAGATTGAATTTTGTGAAGTTGTATTTGGTTTTCGATTATGTTTTCGCTTTATGCAGTACAAAATGTTCACCATAAGATTATGGTAGATCAGTTTTTAATTTTCAACATAAAAAGGTGCCATATATTACAATCAGCTGTATTAGTGATATGAAATAACACGTTAAAATGAATGACACTAATTCAATAACATCCTGTACATATAATTTTGTTTTCTTGTAAATTTTATGCACATAGAAACCAATTTATTAAAACATTAATTTCAGACTGAGCATTTAAAAACAATATTTCCACTTATATTTCATGTTGAGAAGGTAAAGTAAAAATTGATAAAGAGTAAACTGAAACCCTAAGAGAAAATTTTGCCTATTTTTTAAATAACCATTATAAAATATATTAAAATATTCAATATATATATATATATATTTATTTATTTTTTCATTTAAATATTATAAACAATCGCTGATATAAAAATTAAAAAATATAATATATTTTCTATATATATACACATATAATAAAGTAACAGAGTATTTTTGCACTTACAGAAATTAATTGTTCATGAATTAAGATATGAATTATGTATATGACTAATACTCAATGGATCAATATGAATCAGTTTATAGGAGAATTTGTAGTCATTTAGAAGTGGTAATGGTATCGCTAATGTAAGAAATGAGCATTTACATTGCAGTAAGAAATTGGTAACAAGGGTGCCTTCTTGCAAATTAGTAAGAACATAAATCAATGATTTCACATCATATTTCATGCCTTGGAACGCAAATAAATCAGTGGATCCATACTTTTTATTATAGGGATTAACTAATATTCTAAAAATTATAAAAATTCAGTTATTAAATATGCTTTATGGAATATTTTGTATATTTAAGAAAAATTACATTATGTAAATGTTTATAAAAATTGTTGAAAATGGTGATAATTATGTAACAAACATATATTAACCCTAATGTAAAAAAGCATCAAGAAGGTAATCAAATACATGCACACGCCTATGATAAAAATGACAACCAAATAGCAATCACCTCACTTTCAACACGTACAAATGGAAATAAAAATGATATAGCATCGTATTTATATGGCAAACCATGATTATCATACTTTCTGTTTGGTTTTTGGCAAACTTGGTAATATAAACATTTAAAATTGAACATCTTACTGAAATTCTTATCGAGCTTATGATTACCAATTGCACTATAAATGCTGCCAATACAATGCCCATGTTCAATCTTTACGGTACTGATACTGTTACCACTACCAACATTACCAAAGTGACTATAAATCCGCCTTATATCTTAATTTTCTTTATACCTTATTTTGAATATATTTTTAATACAGTAGACTTCTGATAATCCGGCACATTCGGGAATTTGCAGGTGCCGAATTATCGGGCGGTATTTCCCGCGATTGCTAAACATTAAGTTGTAGAGCAAATACATCTGAAAGGAACATAAGAATAAACATTTTAACACAAATATGGGCTAAAACTAAGCTTTTTTTACATTTTAATCATATATAATGCAATTTACACCACATTAATAAATTACAAAAAAGAAAAAATTAATTGCAATCCTAATATGTATGTACAACATAGCAGTATAATAAAGTATGTGGCTTATAAACGATATCGAAAAAGTATTATTTAAAAAAATTTCCGATGCTTTCTGTTTTTATGATTCACTTCGTTTTTTTAATTTTAATTTTTAATTATATGTAAATTAATGAGTTCTGCACAATTATACCTTGAATTTCATTCAGCAAAGGCTATGAAATTGTTTAAAGAATCTGCCACTTCACTCCGGTGCGGCATGGGAGGTGCGACCGTAGCAAGCAGGCATTTTCATCATTGGTGCCAGACCATTGGATACTGGACTATCGGAAGTCTACTGTATTTGACTAAGTTTATCATTATACTAGATATAATTTCTGATTAATACTTGGTTAAGACAGTTAAAAAATATGAAAACACCTCAATTTATATGATATGATTTGAACTATACACTGTTAAACGAATATGAAAGAATCAATTCTTTAACAAAATCTACTACTTACAATTAGTTAAACGTTTACTTAAAGCCAAATTGTACCATAATACTTTAAATTGTTCTCCGAGAGCAGAACTATTCAAGTCAAGAATATCCCATTTTTAGATTTTATATGTTACATATAGGGTGAGTCATAAGTACATCGACAATACTTGTCCGCATACTCCTTTTGTTAAAATAACAAAAGAAGTTTCTATAGGGTATGGTCTGGTGATAGATATCTGCTGTTAAAGATGGATGAAGAATCACTAATTTTATTTATAAAATCTGAATGAATCGACATTTTCTTCTGGATTTCAGAGGTTAATTTTTTTCAATTAACAGTCACTATTTGATGTAAATTCCTTGTTTGAAAATTGTTTGCTAGTGGTTAAACCTTGTTTTTTCAATTTTGATAAATTTGATAGGAAATTTAAGACCCCTCATATCTATGATAAAAGTAAGGTACTCTGGTTTTATATCGACAATGTGCACCGTTTACGAGTTATGAGTATTTTTCTGCAATTGTGCAATTTACGTCTCACAAATTAATATACTTTAGTTTTTAAATCATTTGCATTTTGTGAGTTAAAAATGTATAATTACATGTCCACTGAGATGTTGGGCAGGGTTTTTGAAAATTGTCATCAAGCCCAATATATCTATGAGGAAGAATTTTCAAATTGACAAGTGCCTCATTTTTCAACATTCAACAGTGAAGAACAGTGTCTCAGGGAATATGATATTATTTATTTAATTTCAAGTATATTGGTACTAAAATGTATTAATTTTTCATTTAATTGCTACAGAATCATTCAAAAGACCTACAGCTAATATGGGCTAGCTATGTTACAAGAAGTCTTGCAGTAGAAAAATGAATTTTAGCTGAAGCTGAAAACAATCCAAAAATAAGCAAAATTCTTTCTATTTTCAAAGAACTCAAGCCCTTTTACCACAAGATTTTCCTGCTAGGATGGATTTTTGTAAATAGTTTCAGAGAATGCGAGCTGAAACACTAAACTTTGCAAGTTTAGCCTTATTTACTAATTAGACAATGTTCACCGGAAATGGCATATTCAATTTCCATAACGCACATCAATGGGCTGACAAAAATCCACACAATAGTTCAGGGATCTCACCAGCAATAATTCAGCCTAAACATATGGGTAGGCATTATTGGCAGTGTCTTAATTGGTCCCATTTTTTTGCGACCATGGATCACAGGACCTATTTACAGAGAGCTTTTAGAAAACCAACTTCCCCTTGAATTAGAAGATCTATCTCTAGACTAGAAACACATATGTTACATGCACAATGGTGTACAGCTGCACTTTAGCCATGTGGCACAAGAATTTTTAAATAATGAATATACTGGGAGAGGGATCAGTAGAAGGAGTCACGTGCCATGGACTGCTTGGACATGCGGTATAACTCCTGTTGATTTGTTTTTATGGAAATACATTACACATTCACAATCAATAGATAAATTGTTTATGGTAGAGAACTGAAGATACATTCTTGTCAGATAAAAATATGCCTAACATGCTTAAGAATGTTCTGCAGTCTTTCCTTTGACATCTAATGTTTGTGTGAATCAAAATAGTGGCCACTTTGAGTAGTTATTATGGATTTGTTACATTTTTTGTATTCAACTGAATTTATTATATTAATATTTCTCCTCATTAACCAAGGGAACTAAAATATGAAATTCTCATAGCCGCTTTTACTGCAAAATAGGAAGAAACCTATAACATTATTCATTTATTTATTTTTATTTATGACTTATGTTAATTTCATGGTCATAGATAATGGTCATAACTTGGAAATGATGCACATTTCCAATGTAAAACAAGAGTACCTTATTTTTACCATAGATATCAAAATCAAAAAAACAAGAAAGTGACAACAAAAAGCAATAACCCCCTCTGATTTAACTACTTGCAAACAAGTTTGAAACACAGAATTTACATCAAATAGTGACACCCTTAATTAAACAAAAATAACCTACAAACTCCAGAAGAAAATTTTGATTAGTTAAGATTTTGTATATAACATTAATAATTCTTCATCACATCTTTAACCACAGAAATCTAGGAAACCATGCATCATCAGATCATACTCCATAGGAACTTTTTTTGCTATTTTAATGAGAGGAATCCGTTCACAAGTATTGTTGTGTACCTTTGACTCACCCTGTATACATTGCTGTTTGGAAAGGAATCCCTATTTTCATTCCTAATTACTGTAGAACTGTTTTATTTGTTAAGGGATGCACATTGATCTTATTTTCAATGAGTATATGTATTTACACTTAATATACTTACAAGGAATTGGCACATTAGTTGTAATATATGAAATGGGTTGAGTCATATGTCAGTCAAAGGGGGAGGTTGGGTATAATAACGTCCTAAAATGTTTTGCTAAATGGGCCTTCGTTTATGAGAAAATTGTAACTGAAGTTGAAAATTTGACATTTTGTATAACTTATATTATGGCGATGCATCAGCTAAGAAAAAACCCAAATAGCCAACCGCTTTAATATGTTATGTTAACGTTTTTGCGTGCAGCTGGCAAGAGTTCAAATCGCCACAGGCTCGCAATTTTTTTTCTTTTAATTATTATATTTTAATTAACTTTTCTTGTTTTATAAACCTGTACTAACTGTCTAATAATAATTACAAATGATAACAATAATATTTTCATAAATTTTAATTATTTATTGTATATTTCGGATAATGCCGTACAATGTTATAGATGGAAATCTGTGAAAAAAACATTGAAAATTATTTAAAAAATAAATTAAACAGAAAATGAAATTGGCATTAATCTTTGTTTTGCTAATATAGATATAGCAGCTAGAAATGTGTTTGTAAAATTAATAACACTTTTATAGAATCTTCATAGTATGCATCATATATGCTTTAAATATTATTGCACAGTTTTCCACCTGCAACATTATATGGCAATGTCTGAAATATACACTAAATAATTGAAATTTACCAAAATATTGTTATTATTTGTAATTATTATTAGATAGTTAGTACAGCTTTATAAAATAAGAAAAAGTAATTAAAATATAAAATTGCGACTTTGTGTCGATTTGAGATTTTGCCAACTGTATACAAAAACGTTAACATGGCATGTTAAAATGCTCGGTTATTTGAGTTGTTTCTTAGCTCATGCATTGTCATAGTACATATTGTACAAAATGCCAAACTTTCAACTTCAGTTGCAATTTTCTCATAAACAAAAGCCCATTTAAGCAAACCCTTTTAAGAAGCTATTATACCTAACCTTCCTCTTCGACTGATATATATGGCTCAGCCCATTTTGTATTTCGACTAATGTACCAACTCCCTGTTAGTATACTTTGTATATATTTTGCTTTTTCCTTGCAAACCTTTCAATGAATTTAATAAAAATAAAAAATACCCTCATCTACAAATTTTGATTTTTGTGACTTGGTATACTTTTGCTCTCAAGAGATGCAATGTACTAAGTATATAAATTAATTAGGTGCCTTTATACAATTCAATTAGTATTACAAATTTAAATATTTTCTTGCACTTTTGTAGATTTAAAATGCTATCAGTAATGTTTATAAATTAGGTTTAAAGTATTACATTTGTATTTCAATGTAGTTGTTAAAATGACTATTTTATTGTTGGTGATGATACTTTCAACTTGGTGAAATTAACTGCAGCAATTAAATATTGGATACAAATTTTATACAAATTCAACAAGAGCTTATATCATAATTTTGGGTCATGCATCCAATCTGTACTAAATTATATAAAAAAAGAAGAAAAATTCAGAAATATGTCTACGAAGAAAGGAAATGTTTTTAATAGATTGTGATTAGTGATAAAATATGAAAATTATAAACCGTTATAAATAGATTCATACTAAGCATCCATATCAAATTAAATATTCCATCAAATGCGTTAGAATAAAAGGTACCAGTTACTAATCAAAATGATTTTCTGCATATTCCAAAAGCAACAAAGGTATTTAACAGGTATGTTCCCTACTGATTTTCATTTACTTTAGGCACTACACCTTGACCTGATGGACACATTTAAAAAAGTTTGAAATAACAATAACATCTTTATGTTAAAAAAATACCAAATTTTCAACACAATGAAATTGAGAAATTGACCAATAGGTGAAAGGTAATTGACATCAACAGTAATTACATTTTAATAAATGAATTTTCTATATAGTAAAAAAGGCACTGAATTAATTTGTATATACATAATGTAATTTTTTACATTATTTTAAATACTTGAAACAATATATAATTAATTTTTAACAATACAACATGTTTAAATTTAAATACTTTTAACAAATACATTTTAAAAATTTAATGACTAATACTCAATGTTTAATACCTTTCTAGTTAACAAAATAAAGATACAAAGTGTTTTAACATTATAATATTTTTAACGTAATAATAAGACATATAAAAACATCTTTGTGTATACTATTGCATGTTTTTAAAATTTTATCATAAAATACTACAATTTATTTTTTAAAGTTAAAACAGGCCATAAAAGGAAGACAGCTCCAGATAAATAAGTTACAGAAGAACCAAGACTCCAAAATGCTATACTTGCTAAAATTGGTCCTAAAGCTCGAGCAAGTGCTCCTAATGATCTGAATATACCCATAACTGTACCTTTTTGTTGTGGTGTTCCATATGATGATGCCATTGTCATCATACAAGGCACAACCAAAGCAGTTGCTATAAAATTATAGTATGAATAACCTTAATACACAGGGTGTCTTATGAAGAATTTGCCAAACTTTAGGAATATGTTTAGATTAGCCGCAGGTGACCAAAGATTACACGTAGTGACACATAAAAGAAATCTATAAAGACTAAAAGTGGATAACTCATATTTAGCTGGATAGACACTCATTGCCTTGGATAATTAAAATTTACTACAAAAGTTCCAACTACTGAGAGGTCGCAGCCTACCGATTTTTTTTTAATAGAAATGTATATGCGTAAAGCTTGATCTATGATAATGATAATGAGGTTAAATTAATTTAAGTTAAATTAAAATTGCTATAAAAGGCATGAGTCAAATTTGATTAAATATTTTATTAACATATTAACTACATTACATAATCCCAGCATATAACATGGTGGCATTGTATTTTGATTAACTGATGAAAAGTGTGGTTGTTAAAAAATAGTTATTTGATGCTTTTTTGTATTATAAGTACATATTTGTAGCAACTGCCATTTTTAAAGTGATTTTTTCATAACTTGATACATATCGCCAGGGATATGTAACACACAGAAATATTTGATACAATTTGTATATGATTTATTAGAGAAATGCATTTATAAGCATGCATGTCTTCATATATTTGCAAATTGTTAAATTGCAAATTATTCTTTTTTGTGTTACATTAAAGTTAACAGTTGTATTTTACAAATGTGGAAATATGGGATTTATGCATGAAAAAAAATGTTAAAAATTGAATATAAAGGAAATCTGCAATTTTTTAAGTGTACTGAATTTTCAAAAACAGTTTTTTCTTTTGATATATATATATATATATATATATATATATATATATATATATATATATATT
>JAHWXV010618774.1:0-11537 GCA_024586415.1 Phrixothrix hirtus | reverse complement strand
ATGAATTCAGGAAAATTAAATGTAACATGTGCTAGTATAAATATATAGTTTAGTATAAAAGTACAATCAAAGAAATTTATTCCATGTAACAGAAATTAAAATAAGAAGTATTTTATTACTTCAAAAATTAACATCACAGTGAAAATGATGAAGTCCATGTTTTTACCAGTTATAAATCAGTAATTCCTCTAATTGCAAATCTCATGTAATCAATTTGGTTTCTGATACAGCAGTTTATAGTTACCAGTGAAGAAAGTTGCATTTGTTTTTTTAAAGCATGTTTTAGGAAATGGGACGCCATACAACAGTAAAGGAGCGAAAACTGGTAATATTTCATTACAAATATAAAAAAAAACAACGGGAAATCGCTAAAATATTAAATAAAAGTGCTTCAACCATACAACGTATCATTGAACGTTATGTAAGAGAGCATAGAATAGAAAATAAGCATCGAACAAGAACAAGAAAGATATTTACTACTCATGAAGATCGATGGATTGTGCAACAGTCACGAACAAGTCCAAGACAGAGTGCTCCAAAGTTGACAGCAAATGTGGAACGAATTCTTGGAAAAACCGTGCATCCACAATCCGTTCGTAGATCATTACGAAATGCCAATTTACATGGGCGAATAGCCAGAAAAGAGCCCGTTGTAAACAATCGAAACAAGATAATACGATTACAGTTTGCACGTGGCCATCAAAGTAAGCATTTTAATTACTGGAGTAATGTGCTCTTTACCGATGAGAGTAAATTTACTATCCCATGATTGGCAGTTGGCCGTAAATGTTATGGGTAAATTTCTTCAATGGGCTGTCATTTACGGCCAACTGCCAATCATGGGAGAGGGCATGTAATGGTATGGGGTTGTGTGTCAGCTGCAAGAGTAGGCAACCAGCATTTCATTCAAGGTAACATGGACAGGTATATGTATTTGAATATCCTAAACGAAAACCTGCATGTTAGTGTCGAAAAACTTGGCATAAGAGATAATTTTCAATTATATCAGGATAGTCATCACAAACATGCATCCCGTATTGTGAAAGAATGGCTTTTATATCATTATCCCAATGTCATTAAAACACTGGGTCAATCACCAGACATAAATATAACAGAAAATGTATGTCATAAATAAGATGTTGAAGTCCAAAAACATCTTATTTCTAATAAAAATGATTTGAAGCAAGCGTTGTTACAAGAATGTCACAAATTCAATCCATTATAATATACAAGAAAATTAGTATAATCTATACCCAATCGAATGAAACTAATTATAAGGGCAAAAGGAAACACTGCCAGGTATTAAACATCAGTTGTTATAAGATTAGTGTATTATTTGTATTTTATTACTAAGTGCGTCATTTTCACTGTGACGTTGATTTTACAGTAATAAAATATTTTGTATCTGTATTTCTATTATATTCAATGAATTTCTTTAATTGTGATTTTGTACTAAAGCTATCCATTCATACACACACGTTGCATTTTATTTTCCGAGCTTCATTGTTTAACTTAGTATTTTTATGAAACACAGACTTATTGTATCCCTGCATAATTTTCACTGTAAGTCACTGTATGTATATATTTTACATTAAATTAAAATTCTCAACAATATTGCACTAATTTTTAAGTCAACTACAGAGCTAAATTTTGCTGTTTAATTTTTGTGAGTTAACTTTTTACAACAGGAACTTTTTACATCATGTCAATATGCCTAACAAAAAATTGTTCTTCAATTCTATATTAAGGTGAATGCTACTGCCATAAAGCAATAAAGTAATAGGCACATCTACATATATAATTTTATTAAGAAGTTATGCCATAATTTGTTTAAAGATGGAATAAAACTTTTAGTATTTACTTGGTTCTATAATGGCAAGCAGTGAAGCGAACATTGTTATTCACTGAAAAATAAAGCAATAAATAAAAACAATCTAGCAAATGTAAAATGTGAAAACACAAAGAACATAGACAAATGTACCACTGGGCTTTATGAAACTAATCATATAAGATACTTCTTCAAATGTTTCATATTAATTGTGAAAAAGAGTCAAAATGTGGAATAAAGTAACAAGTAAATATTCAAAATAAAAATTACCTGATTCACTCTTTACATATTGCAATTTGATGAACTTGAAATGAGTAGTGCAGGAATATTGCATCTGCTTATCACTAAGGTTTTCTTTCTCACCAGGAACATTGAATTTCTCACTCTCTTTAAGCTTTAACAATCAATCTAGCAGACTTCAAAATCTAGAAGACTCACTACTCCTTGTCCCACACCAAATAGTGTACCGTAAACCTAACTATATCATTAGAAAACAATCTTAATCTCTTTAATTACTTTAATTGTAACAAATACTTATATAGAATTATTTATGAAATCTTGGCTACAAGTGACTACAATCCAAGAATTGTTTAGTACATAGGATTTCTCAGATTTATGATCAATTGCTATGGCATTAGATAACTTTTATACAATTTTCTATCTACTATGCAGGAGTTATATATTTTAACAAGTTAAATGTTATGGTTAGGTGAATCGCAGCATAACTTTTTCTATGTTAATTCCAAAACTTAATACTCCAGTTCAAAGAATTTTCAATAGTTATCATAATTTCCAATGCAATAATTATTACAAATTTAATATATTATATCATATTATCTAAAACTTTTCAAATGCTGTAGACAAATATAGAGTTATTCAGTATTACTTTCATTAAAGATTTTACTAATAGACTATCTTCCAATTAAATTATTTGTCATTATTTATTGCATTCTAATTTTTAAATAAAATCAAAATTATAAATAGACACCCAAAAATTATTCGCCCGCTATTTACACAGAAAATATAATTGTTAGTAGTTCTTTATTTTATAAATACCGAATAAAATATATATTTCATTAGAACTTTATTTTACTAGTGGTTCAAGTTGTAACAATTAATACCTTGAAAGTACAGACTTAAATTTATTTATAAACAATTTAATATTAAAAACTTTTTCGTGATTGTATATGCCACCCGCTTTACAACGGTGTTACCTATGTAGTATTCTAGGATTTTATTTCTATTTTTAATTAAATTGTAATTTTTAAAAGCATCTTTTATTTATAATTTTAACATAAACTTTATGGCCGATGATGTATCTACTTGTAAATATTTCTGATTAACTAGTGCTGCGCTTTCATAAAAGTAATACAACATTTTGTTTTACTCACAAATACAATTCTATTATTGTTATATACTATAAAATGTAATTAAATATATTCGGATAATTCAAATGAAATCCGCCCAGACTAGACAATGAACAATATCTTTTGCCTACAAAAACGAATTAAGGGCCTAATGCCGATGTTTTAAAACATGGTACATATAGGTAAATCTAAGTTTAATTATTGATTCATTTTGGATAAAAAATAATTGCAATATTCAAAAAAAGGCAAACAAAGGTACCTACACAAATGTTTTTTGTTGAAATATATACAAATATTTATAATCAATTCATATTCTGGGCTATTCTGTAAAAATAACTTCGCAGATACCTTAAATGAATCTTCATAAATAAAATTTTCTTTTAATGGCTTAATTATATCAATTAATATTCCTTAAAAACTAGAATTACGAAGTGCTGTTTTGCCTGATTTTGGTATACACATAGCAGAACTTGTAGGTGTTATAGTTTACTTCTACATCTTCCCATGGTCATTTAAAAGTTGTTTATTTAAATATTGGATTACGTTTAGGTCAGAGTATTATATTACAATATTATATAATGTATAAATTATTTATTCCAATAAAATTAACAGAATGAAATAAATACTGAGTAAGTGCCAATTGCAGTAATTCACACATTGCTTTCTTCCATTTCGGCAGTAATATCCAGAGCATCTACAAATAGCTATATACATATATATGTAAAGTTAATAACATTTTATTGTATACGATTTACATATAGAAAATTCAACTTAGGACTCCTCTACACTACATTAGGCAACCAAAAATACAATATTCAAATATTATTAATTTTTAAAAGTTGCAATTGAAATTTTTAAAAAAGAATTATGGAATGACCAGTGGAAGTTATAAATTTATAAACAACAGTTTTATCTGCATTTTTTAATGAATTACGGAAACGTAATATTGAAAAAACGGTATTTAGCATTTTTTCAATATTATACTTCCGTAATTAATTAAAAAATGTGGATAAAACTATTGTTCATAAATCATACTATTCCACTGGTGACTGCAGATCTATTTTTTAAAAATTTTAATCGCAAGTATTAAAAATTAACAATATCTGATTATTGCAATTTGAGCTGCCTAATCAAGTGTAGAGGAGCCATAATATGTAAAAAGAAAACAAAATAATTTGAAAAAAATTTAAAAATATCAAAGACGTTACTGTATCACCTGCTATTTTGATTTAAAAAACGCATTTAAAATAAACTTTATTGCAAATAAATTACATAAACAAAGAAAAATCACAAAACATGCCCAAACATTCAGTTGTATACGATAACACACTTATTAATTTTTAAATAAAAAGCTTAGTGTTTATTATGTTAATACTTTGTGGGATTGTCTTTCTATTAAGATCAGCTAATAATCGATTATGCATCGATTTAACTAATTCTTGTGTACCTCTGTACCAGTTTTGTACCATTCGCCCAAATGTGCTTTGCGTAATTCCGTTTTCATTCTTATTTTATGATTAGATCTTAATTTTTGTTCTAAATATGCTTACAAATGCTCAAAATTATTGGGGTTTGGACTTTGCAAAGGAATATCTACAACTTTTGAACAGTTATACAAGGTACGCACTCATAAAGATTTATGTTTAGGATCATTGTCCTGAGAGAAATAGAATATCAATTCAAGATATAATTTTGCTGCAGAATCCTGTAAATTATTTTGTAATAGCAAGATACGCTTCCTTCTTCATAGTGCTATCTGCGAACTGCAAATTTCTAACTCTATTAGCATTCATCGTCCCGCAAACCTATAGTCTTTGTCCACCACGCTTTGCAGTATAAGATAAATTATTGAGTGTTATTCTACTCTATTTAATTATTATTCAATTTAATTATTAAGGTAGCTTATTGCAGTTTTGAATTCATTTTGATTATAGAGCACGAACCAATACTATTTATTTAAACGCAATTATCATAAATGAGAATTTACACCTGTCTTACCCTCTCAGTAAAGGAAAATACTTTTATACAATATTTTATATTTTCAAGTTTCGTTAAAATTATTTTGTTTTCTCTATACATACGAGGGCTGTTTGACGGAAGTGTGACACCTCAATAAAACACAGGTTTAAAGTAAAATTTTTTATTTAGTTTTTATTTCTTTAAGCCGCCCGAAGAATATTCTTTTGGCAGCTCGTCAAAATAGGCCTTCATTCCAGTAATAACTTCTTCAATTGATGTGAATTGTTTTCCTGGGAATAATTTTTGCAAGTTCGGAATCAAAAAGAAGTCGCTTGGGGCCAAATCTGGTGAGTATGATGGATGGGGAAGCAATTCGTAGCATAATTGTACCAATTTAGCAGTCGCAATTGCGGATGAATGACTTCGGGTGTTGTCATGATGAAAGAGCACTTTCTTACGTGTCAAATGTGGGCATATTTTTCGTTAAATTGACATCAGAATGGGTCAATAAGTCGGCATAATATTGGCCAGTTATTGTTTTTCCTTTCCAAATAGGATTGTGCCTTTAGAATCTCAAAAAGTAGTCGCTTTAACCTTATTAGTCGAGTGGCCAATTTTAGCCTTCTTTGGTGCATTTTCTCCTGGTAAAATACACCGTTTTGGCTGTTTCTTTATGTCTGGAATATAGTGATGGATTCAGGTTTCGTCAAGTCACATACAGGCGAAAAAATTTAACCGTATTACGTTGAAATATAGTCAAACATTGAGTTGAAAGTTGAACGCGAATTCTCATTTAATCCACTGAAAGTAATTGTGGCACCCATCTTGCCGAAACTTTTTTCATATGCAAACGTTCATGTACAATATTGTGTATCCATTCGATTAAGATGCCCACAGTATAAACTATCTCGCGCACTTTCAGTCATCGATTAGTCATTACCATATCATGGATTTTTTCAACGATTACCTTAATAGTAACCATTTGTGAGAGTCAAGCAAGAAATTTTCTAAATGTAAATCGTTTACAACTGAATATTTCTAACTGTATGTACTTATGTATATTTAAAACACAGCAATTCTCCAATACATTTTAATTAGCCTGTCAAAACAGACAAAAGTTGTAGTGGGAAATTGCCGTAAAAGGTGCTTTGACAATATAGAAAGTGAACAGAAACAGTATATTAAAGGTGTTTAATATAATGGAATCTATTATCATGCAGAATTTATACTCAAGTCGCCTTATTACTAATTACTAGAAGGCGGCCACGAAAATCTGAAGAGGAAGCTCGATTCAACAAAGTCACCTATAAATATAAAGTTCGATTGTTAATGGAGACAGACACATCAGAAGATTTAGAAGTATGCAGGACTGCTTTTATGTTAATCAATGGCATTAGTAAGAACAAATTTCAGTTAGCTGTTTGAAACGCAATGGAACTGCATCAAAAGACAATTGTGGTCACCATAACAATAGACAATGGCAACCACATCAAGAATAACTTGATTTTATGAGAAATCATATCCTTTTATCCAGTCTAATTGATTCATCAAAAATGTATTTGCCCGAAAATTTAAATATCAGAAAATGTATCGACTTTTTGTCAAGAACAAAGCTCGAATGTTTTTTACCAAACGTATCGCATAAATTTGAATAACGATTTCCATATATATAGAAATAAAACGCCTATGAGTATTAAATAAAGTATATGAAATAAAAGCTCTAACGTTTTATGAAAGAAAGAGGAGAGCCAAAAAGGTTTCCCAGAGATCTACTAAAGAAGCAATACGCTTGGATTTTGCAAAAATTCTTCAACTACTAAACATAACAACTAATGATGCTTATTGTAAGAGACAACCTTCTATGTTTATGTTCAATATACATGTTTTTCCCACTTCTGAAATAATGTTCTTCTTGCAACCAGAAACAGTAGCTAAGAAAGGCAGCAGTGAAGATTGCTTCATGCTCCATTATCATTATTCTAGGTCAGGAAATAAATGACCAAAATATTTTTTGTGATTCGTGCAGTGGTCATAAGAACTTCACATTCCTTAGATTCTTACATAATTTGGTTCACGAACAGAAACAATTCAATTCTGTAGATATTACTTTCCTAATAAGGGGGTATCCATATCTTGAATGATTGCAAATGAGATTTCTTTTACACTGGTAACAAAAACAATATAGTAATTAAAACTACACAATACGCTTAGAAGAAACATTAAAAAGGCCTGTTTCTACATTAATACTTAGACAAAAATTAAGTTTTATTGTTTTGATACTTTCATGCCCGTTGCGATAAAATGAAGACCCAAGAAATTTCTAAATTTTATTAATATGTAGTAACAGTCCTTTAGCATTATTTAAATCTTGGACCTCATTTCAACAATTTTACGACACTGAAAGATTTCACAATATTGATCGCTAAAGCAATTTTGATAGTAATAATGGAATGTTAGACATATACGCAACGATTCGAATGTGATTTCAGTGAAAGAAATATTTATTTACTTTAATTCAATAGTTACATAAATCGAAGGAAATAATATATTATACACTAACAAACTAAAGTGCCTCTTTTAATACCGAGGGGGATTAAAAAGCACTTTAGTACTGATGTATATATATTATTTTTTGCACTTTCGAATAATTTGAAATCAAGAGGGTCGAAAAAAATAAAATTGCATGATTTTCACATTAATAGATCATTCGATTTATCAATACATGCTTCACGGCAAATGCTAGAAACAGTATATCTTAGTGGATAATTTACCAGTCATTAAAATACCCAATTTTATGCTAACCTTATTTAGCAGCATTTTTACCGCACATATGTTCTAATACGTCAAGTAATGAGTATTCATAAATCTTTCTCTATTAGAACTTTCGTTATGTTATGAGGGAAGAAATTCACAATACTAGCATTCACTCTTAAAATAAAAACAAACTGTAATATTATTATAACTAATATTTACATCAAAATGAAATAAAATAAAATTTCTGGCAGAAACTAGGGCGAGCTTGCGGGCGGGCGGGCTGGCGGGAGGGCTCGCGTGCTGCGTGCGTGTGTGTGAACAAGATATCTCGAAAACAAGAAGCCGTAGATAAACAAAATTTTATATTTGAGTTTATATCCATCCTCACACGCGACCGCAACAATTTAACAATTTCACGAAAGTTCAATAACTTTACTCTTGACGTTTTTTGGTTTTTCGAGATTTTCTCGAAATTGGCTATAATGATTTTTTTTTATATTTAGTGTATTTCTTAGACGTTTAATGCACTTTAATATAGTTAAGACAATTTCTCAGAAACATGTCCGTAAAACGAGTAACTGGAAGTATTCTTACTATTAACTCTGAATAAAATAACTACAAAACTGAAAATCCTACATAAATGAAAATTTATATTTGAGACCCTAACTACATCAAGAATTTTGTTAAAAACGAATAACCGGAAGTACAACTTTATTTCTGTTATTTTTAGATATTTTCCGAACTTTTCGCGATTTTCTCGAATTTTTTTAAAACTTATTGAATTTCTCAGACATTTAATGGCCTTTCCTATAGTTTAGGATGTTCCTCGGAAACTTTTCCGTAAATTGAGGAACCGCAAGTTCCTTCACCATTAACTCTAAATAAAATAGCTATGAAACAAAAAGTCGTAGTTGAATGAAAATATATTGCATTGATATGCTTAATCAAGAATTTGGTTAAACTCGAATAACCGGAAGTTCCACTTTATTTCTGTCATTTTTAGATATTTTTCAAATTTTCGTTTTTCGCGATTTTCTTGAAATCGGTTCTAACAATTTTCTTAAAACTTGGTATATTTCTCAGCTATTTCATTATGTTTTATAATACTAAGCAGTTTCTCTAATAAATTTTCGAAAATGGAGTAACCGAAGGTACTTAGTGTATTAATTTTGAACAACATATCTCAAAAACCTATTATCATATATAAATGAAATTGTATATTTAAGTTTTTTATCTTCTGCACATGAGAGGTCAAGAATTTAGTTAGAATCGAATAACTTGGCTAATTTTCTTGTTATACTACGTGAGATGGCGCCGCAAACGATCATGCAATATTGTCTTACTACCAATATTATGACCCGTTGCTTTATCAATGCTGACAACAATTCTAGGAATGCTAATAGTGCAATTAAAATTGAACTTAATATTTGATCATACACAGGGCCGGCGCGCGGCGCTACAATTAAAGTAATATAGGCAACCCTCTATGGCGCAAGCCATTAGGGGATGCAAAATCTCGACCACCTTTATAGAAAGACACTAGGGTAACTGAACCGGCAAATAGCCAGCAACCTAAAAGATCATGGGGCACGTAGTATAAGACAAGTTCCAATGCTAAAATAAATAACGCAAAAACGTGTCTCGCAATTATTACAAATGCATATTTGTTGTACTGGTAAGATCATGTATGTCAGGTTAACACTCTTCAATAAATTTGTCAAGCTTAACATTTTCTTGGGAAAATTTAGAATCCTATTATATAATATTAAGTAGACACAGCTCTACACCTCTACAGTTACAGTAATATAAAGAAATATTAATCCTTAAATTTAACAAACTTGATATTTTTCAACTAAAGTTTGCATAGTTATTTATAGATATTAGCTAAATAATTGTTATTTTTCCGTCAATCAATATAGCTTATAAGTTATAACACAAGGAATATGATAGATTAAGAAATAAATTGTTATTAATTCTGAATGTACATTTTAAGTTTATTTATTAATATTTATAATTTGAATATTGTATACATAAGTATTTCCTAGATTATAAAAATTAAGTGTAGCAATACAGAAAACGCATCAGAGGAAATGGACCCATCTTAAAATTTTGTCAGAGGCCTTCAGCTTTCTAGTTGCGCTGCTGGAACCGCGCAGTAGATAATATTAAAAAATTTTAATTTTTATTATAAATAAAATACAACATGTACAGTGGCTAGCACTGAATAATCCCATCTGACGTCTGCCCTTTACAATATAATCACATTTCTAATTAATATTTCGATTTAATACCATATCGTATTTCATCTCTAGTCGTCAGCATTCTAAATAAACCTACGACTTTATTTCCCTATCCGAGAAGAAGACATAGTTATGGCTTGTTTCGCATTAAAAATCTACTGACCTTATCCCGATGTAACAATTTGTATAAGAGGGGGTGCGCCAATAAACTTTGCGTAAGGCGCAAAACAACCTCGCGCCGGTCCTGATCGTACATATAATACAGATTACTATACAATAATGTAGATGTGCAAGGAATCGTCCCAAAATCAATAATTTTAAAATTAAATTTAATTCTATTTTGAAAATGACCTTACTATAAGGTAAATGTTGCAATAGTCAGCCAGTTTGCGATAACATTGAAGTTTCTAAGTAAATGAAAAATTGAAGAATAACTTAAATTCCAGTAGGTTTTTTGCGGTAGGTAAATATGCATAAACGATATTTCTTTTTCGTTTATAACAAATATAGACAGAAAGATATTTATAACTTGAAGTATGCAAAAATGCCTATAGTCAACTATTTAAATTCTGTGTTCGGCCTTTAGAATAGCCCGGAAATGTATTTTTAAATCATGGTATTAAGTAAATATTTATAAGAGAATTCGTAATGTTTCGCATCAAAAATCAACTATTGTTACACAATCAAAAAAATTAAAAAGAATCTTAATAAATAAATCATCATTCTTTATTATAACTATTTTTAAATTTTAAAAAGCATAAAATGGAATTAAGAAAATAATAATTAAGAGTTATGTTACAAAATTCAAACGGCTTATAAAAATTGACCTTAAATAGGTCTTTATTTTTTACCTGCTTGTATAAATTAAAATTAGGAAAATGAAAAATATCTATTCCAAATTGTAAGTGGAATGTAAATAAAATATCCATAGACCATTAATTAATATACATTAACAATATGAACACAAAATTCTTCATTTGCAATGCCTGCATCAAAAAATATTATGCGTTTAAGATGAAACCAACGTTCACATCTATCACAGCGAACATTATTTAATTAATTTTCTTCTACGTCGCTCTTAAGGTCCAAATCACATTAATGATACTTTTCTTTTACTTTAATTCGACAAGAATATTTCTAGAAAACATTTGAAATCTTAGTACTTTGGGTGTCATTTTTCTTTTGCCCAACTCGTTTCCTATTATTCAATGTTATTTCTTCTTTTTATTTCTTTATTGCTTTATTTTTAAATGTTGTCGAACATGTCAGATGAAATGACATCTGGCATGCCTGTAACGGTTTAAAATTCACTTATGAATTCTCTATAAAATTCGTATTAATTTAATGCATTTCGTTGGCAAATGTAAATTATTGGAGTTCCGTTTGTGT
>JAHWXV010618746.1:0-10149 GCA_024586415.1 Phrixothrix hirtus | reverse complement strand
TCAGAACCTTGGAAGAAATTGTCGATATTGCAATATTTTGAAAAATTTTCAATCTTTAAATGGACATAACTTCTTTATTATATGATTAAATTGGACTTTGAAGACATATAGTTGTATAAAATTACTCCCAGATTCTTCCTGTATAGCCTAAATGAATATATTTACACCTTTTTTTGAAAATAACTGGTGCCACAATTCCTGTACTAGAATGGTTTGTTTCCAAGGAAAAATTATTTTAATATTTTGAACATTTTGTGCAAAATTCCAAGGAAATGGATGGAAAATACTATTATAATATTCTACAGCTCCTGCAGATTACTGGTTTCATAATTAAAATGCAACAAATTTTGTTTCTTGAACGTATGATGCATTTAAAACTTCACACACTTTGTTTTTAAATATCATAGTTACTATCTTATATTGTCTAAATATTTATATTGTAATCTCTATTTACACGTATTTTATAAAAATTAACATGTGCATTAATTAATTTCATCTCTTCAGTTAGAAGGTTTCAGACATTAGCCTCAAATTTACATATTTATTTAATTTATTAATGCAAATGTTCATCTATTTTATATGCATGGCTTTAGTAACATAGTATTCTAAGTCCTGCTTATACTAATATTTATATACAATTGTTTATTTTGAACTTTGATTTGATATTTTAAATTTTGCTTCTGATGATTGTTCATAACTTTCTAAATTCTTTAATTTGTTGTTTTTCTCTTGATAATTGAATCTTTTGGTACTTAAATAATCTTTTTACATTCAAATCTTCAAATTATTTTTCATATTTTCAAATTTATATACACTTTATGTCGAAATATGAGGTAACGTACTTCCTTTCATGTCTTTATCCTTATGTATAAGACGCTATCTACCACAATATATGCAAAATTGCAAAAATGTAAAATAATTTGATATTATTAATATAGGAAGGTGATTTAATTATAGAAAGATTTAATTCTCAAAAGAAAAAACAATAAATAATAGTAAATAACAAATTACGAGCAAAAATCGAAATCGAGTTAAGATTATTAAGTCAAATTTCAAAATAAACAATTGTATATAAATGTTTATATAAGCAAAATTTAGGATGTTATGTTAGTAAACACATGCAGATAATATATCTGAACATTTGCATTAACTAATTGTGATAATTTAAATAAATATAAAAAAATTGAGATTAATTCCTAAAACTTTCTTACTGAATAGACAAAATTAATTAATGCATATGTTAAAAATTGCGCAATACATGTAAATAAAGATTACATTAAGAACAATTAAACATTACAATGTAATAACAGTGAAATATTAAAACAAAGTGTGGGAATCTTTAAATGAATCATGCGTTTTAAAAATGCAATTTTCTTCAAAATAATTACGGAAATCCTAATAGACAGAATCTATAGAACATTATGGAGGTGTTTTCTAGCTAATTATTTGAAATTTTGCATAAAATGTTATAAATGTTAAACCAATTTAGCATGAACACAAACCATTTTGGTGTCTGTTACCAAATGTATCCAAGTAATTTAAAAATTGTAAAAGTATTTAATCAAGCTTTGCAGAGAGAATATGTTAATGATATGAAGCAGGAGCATGTTTTCAAAATCCAAATTAATCCTATATTTAAAATTTTATGGGCCTTTAAAGTATAGCAATTTTTTCAAAAAGTGCAGACACTGTAGTTTCTGCCTGGATTCTGGTCAGATCTTCACTAATTTTCAGTTGCATTTTGACCATCGTAAGAGGATGTCATGCTTCTCACGATAAATTTAAATTCAATTGATCAAAGTTGATCAAATAACCAATTTTTAATTTGAAAAGAAAATTAAGTGAATAAAATTTAATTTTATTACAAGTAAAAAGGTCAAATAAGTAGTGGAAGAATAATTTAAAGAATTATTAAAGAATAATTTAAAAGGAAAATAAATTATCAAAACGTAAACATTGGATAAATAAAATTTTACTTGTATAAATTACCTGATGTCATATTGCCAAGGTAATCAAACAATTAACCAGATTTAAATAAATTCAGCTAGCATTGGAACACTAAGCAATTTACTACCGCTGCAATTTAAGAAGAATTTTTAAATTAAATTCGTAAATGTTATTACAAAATACTTACATATATATGAAAAATTAAATGGCTACCATAATGTAGAAGCAAAATATAAATTTAATTTACAACAACAAATAATTATTTCCAAAAGACTTGGAAAAATCTTCAAGTATATCGCAATATAACAACCAAGAAGTGTTCACGGATGTTAACATAAAGACTTTATAAACAATCTTTAATAACTTTTCAGCATTTATTTAAAGAAACACAAAGTTATAATATCACTTCAAGGTGTAGGAATGGAAAGTTCATTTACAATATAATCACCAACAAGGAGTATAGAATTATTCCGATCATATGCGTAAACAATATACAAGATTAGTACAATTAAATTATAAATGTGGTTACAAATAATAGTTCATGATAATTAACAATTTGAATAAAGGAAGTGTAAATAAACTTTAATTTGAAGACTAAATGTAGTAATTTGAAGAATAATTTTGGATTAAACATTTTGAATTTGTAAGATAGTAAAAATAAGGAAGGAATTGTTGTCTATTAATTGTAGGATTGACTGATTGCTGTAGGAACTCAAAGGTTAATTGAAAATATATCATTTATTTTGAAAATTGATATTTTTTTGTTATTAATTGAACATAATTAAAATTTTACAAATTTGATTTTAAATAATTGTTTTGTATGGAGAAGAAATAATTTTATTATTTTTCTTACAGGGAATTGAATTTGACGATTTATTATATGTTTTTATTGATTTAATATTATAAATTTTAATGTTGCTATTTGATATGAGGTAACGCTATGCCTTCTAGAACAAAGTATGGGGTAGGTTGTAGCATATCAAGAACAGGTAGAATTATATTAAAGAGCAGGTAGGCAACCTAAGTGACAGTCTGTTTCGCATAGGTGTAAGCTGGCCACATAGGCAACTTGTTTGACATAAAAGTAAATATAAGCTCGAGTAGACAGTTAGGTGGGGTTTTACATACAGAACAAAGTAATCAAAGGCAACCAAACAAACACAAAGTAAAATTATTTTCAATTTGTTGGAATGGCCAGTTCAAACGTCGTTTTTCCACAATATATATGTATTAATAAAATAGGGAAAATAATAAAGATATCAAAGTTTACAGACCTTCAAATCGACGAAAAATATAAAGTTCATGGATTTGAAGTTCAAGAAACAAAGTATTATAAGATTTAAAAAAGCAAACAATAGCTGTTACAGTTAAATGTTTTTAGATATGGAAAATCTATGATATTTTCAGAAAATAAAAAATTCTTCTTACAAAGGGATTTCAACAACTGGAGAAACATAAAATTGATAGTCTTAATACAAAACAAAATTTATTTTTAATTTGGCGGGGGTACTTAGAGAAAACATCTGTACTTGAGTTTATAGAATAATGAAAACTATATATGAAAGCAACTTTAATGTTGTAAATCTAAAATAAAAAATTATAATTTTGGATATATTTCTTATGTGACTACAACTGCCGAAACACAGGGTTACCCCATCTCTAAAAAATTAATGCTTTTAAAAGCGATCTACATATACTATCCACTCATAAAAGGTTTATCATTAAATGCTCTACTCATACTTTAGCCTGGGAGCATAAAGATATATCGTAAAATTAAGCAAGTTTATTTAGCATAAATTTTGTATTGTATAATTTACAATAACTGATTTAAGTTAATAAATAAATTTATTTAAGTATGGTTAAGATAAATGTTATACTGTATTGTTTATAATTAATTAAAGTTAATAAATAACATCAGTTGTTTTCTTTCTAAAGGAGATAAACGTAAGCAGTCTATTTCAGCTGCAAACTGTTATCTTGTAATTTCTAAATTAGCTGCTAAATAATGCGTTGCTAGATGCTCCAGCCTGTTTACAGATGTTTGATTTACAATTCCCTCTCTTATATACTAAATTCGCTGGTAGATGTAGTAACCATTCGTGACTCACGTCGATAGATGTCGTTCGCCAAAGTTTCCCACCGAAATTTAAATTCCCCCCGGTAGAGATCGCTCTCCATCCAAAATATAAACTCCCGCCAGCAAAACAGTGCTGATGGTGGGGGAATAAAGTGACTAGAGAAGGGAGTAAAATAGGGGTGGTGGGGGGAGCACAATGCTAAATCTCCATTTAAAACCACTAAAATGGAAGGAGTGGCGATTTGCAGGATCGGTAAATCCTATCTACTACGGTGTTGTTTCAAAACCGTGTAAAAACAGAATTAGGTGTATATGGAACGTTGTTTTATTTGAATCTACCCAAAATTCGGTTAGAGTTGTCACTTTTAAGGTGGTCATTTTAGAATCTGAATTTTAGGGCTACTACAAGTCAGGTACTGGCTTTATATATTTATATCATTTTCAAATATTTAATTAAACAATAATTAAAAACTCCAAAATTGTATTTTAAGTCTTTAAAAATGCGTATAGTAGTCAAAATAGTAATAATTGATCGAATATGTAAATTAGTGAATGTATTTTTCAGTTGTTGCCGATTAAATGAAGGCTGGCATATTGTAAGAGTCTGACATATTAGAAAATCAATACGTGTAAAAAGATGTCGCTATATGTACTTAAATGCGGTTTTTCATATAAGCGAATCAAAAATATATACTATCTTGAAATTTTTTGTTCCACTACCTCCCTTGTCTATATTCTTGTGCTGATTACTACACAAAACTTTTCAACCCGTGATATGTCGTCTAGTTTGTACCTTTTAAATTTGAAACTAAAAGTAACTGTGCATGAAAAATTTGGTAAACAGACATCAAATCAAAAATATATAAAACGTATGCAGGGAACCTAAAACGCGAAGATCCGCTGAAATCGGCACATGAAATTTTGACCAACTCTAATAACTTTCCTAAACTACCGTATATCCGAGAAGTTAATAAGAGCTTTCATACCAAAACAATTTTTAAGTTTTAAATCTGCGCTGATAAATAAATCCCTAATTTATGTTCATTTTAGGAGTATTTGGATTAATACTTGGACATCCTTTAGATACTGTAAAAACGCGCCAACAAACATTAGGAGCATCAATTTTTGAAACAGCGAAAAAGACATTTAGACATGAAGGTATTTTTGGTTTTTATAAAGGTATTTCCGCTCCCTTATTAACTGTTGGGCCTTCAAATGCTATATATTTTTTCGTTTATGCATCTTGTTTAAAACAAATTCAGGAAAAACCCAAAAATCACGAACGAGCTAATTTAAATGATCGATGGTGGGTAGGAAAAATATTTCTTGCTGGTATGTATGTATTCGTATTAATTTCTTTTTGATTTTTAATAGATAATTTTAGGTTCAATAGGTGGATATGTTCAAGCATTGGCAACTTGTCCACCCGACTTAATAAAAGTCTTATTACAAGCGAGAACAACGAATGTTATAAAATCCAAACCTCATTATATTATTCCATATAAAACTCCACGCGAAGCGATAAGAGGCATATATGCTAGTCAAGGAGTTTCAGGATTTTATAGAGGTTTTGCACCTATGTTTTGGCGGTAAATAGCATGATAAGCAAATTTAATCTTTATTTAATAAATGTCGCACTAGGGATGTGCCTACTAGTGGTATTTTTGTGGTAGTTTATGAATGGTTATATGCATTAGATAAAGAAGGTTCACTGTTTCAACAAGTAGTCGCAGGAGGTGCTGCAGGTAATCATAAAATTAAGGGATATAATTAAGTACATAGCCATTATAATTTATGTAGTATCATAATTACTTTATTTTTTGTTTCCAGATAGACAGGATGTCGAGATCGACAACGCTTACTACTAATTCTAGTGAATAAATGACGATTTGTCGAAAAAAATAGCTACAAAGTTTCTTGTTTTTGAGTTATAAGCTGTCAAAGCTGAGACAAGTATTTAACTGCATCTTAATAACTCAAACGAAAGTAATGAAATTTGGTTCGTTAACTCGGGGAGTTAATATGATGTTTTTCCTGAAATATCGATGAAATTAATAATTTGGAACACAAGGTTTTACACACATACATACACACACACGCACCTTTCTTTGAAAGTCTAGAACTTTTACTATGGGTAACATTTTCAAGTTTGAGTTCTATTATTTAAAATTGCACATCTTATTTTTGAAGAAAATTTGCCTCAGTCGTTTTCAAGAAAATGAAATATAATTATTAATTTCGTCATGGGTAAATTAAACAAAATTGTTAAGCAAATTAAACGAATGGTTCTACTGTAACATTCTCAACAATATTTACTAAAATAAGTAAGAAAGGCTTTAACAGATAAATTAATTTAAATTATATAAACTTAAAAATAATACAAATGATAAGAAAATCAATTATTCATAAGTTCAAAGTAACTTCTGTTACAGCGGATGCAAGCTTGAACTCATAGCAGGGACGTTCTTATACTTCGAAAAATGTTTGGAGTTTGCCGAATGTCGTGGGATATAATCAATATTCTGCGCTCCACAAGTTATATGGCGTATCAACAAGTGTGCAATAAATTTTATCTTTTAATGCACCTCGGAGATAAAAATCCAATATCGGGTCTATTTAAATGGGGCATTATTTCCTCGTTCATCTACCTACCAGCGAAATTTTCATTGAAGCAGTTCTTAACTGGAACAGTGAAATGTGGAGGGGCCTCATCAAGACCATTTGAGGACGTTTTGCTATAGGTATGTCGTTCAATAATTCCGACAGTGCAGTTTATAGAAATTAAATAAGATTGCTGTTAGTATAACGGGGCTAATTGAAGCATTTCTAATAATTGCAGCTGGAAAGAGCTTGGTCAGACTTCATGAAAATTTTCATCGCACTACCTACGAAGGTTGTGAAAATTAGTGACATAATTTCCTGTAAAACATGACTCATCTGTAAACAAAAATTGTTTCCATGAAACCATCTTCTCTGACAAAGCGATTAATAAGCCATTCGCAGAATTCAATTCGAAGAACACGATCTCCTTCCTGCAAATGATGAACGGACTTAAGGTGATATAGCCGCAGCTACTGCTTTTGTAATAATCACGATGCCTTTATTAACATCAATTCGTTTTCCCAGACTGCGAACATTTTCCTTAGGATTCTCGTCTATCACATATAAAACTTGTTCTTCGTCTTTAACATCTAACTGATGAGACAGACTAGAATTATCAGGTCTTCTTAAATGTTCCTAATTCTCTCAGTCTCTGGTCAACCGTAACCCGACAATTGATACGATACTCTCCCAATATTAAATACATGCTCGCATATTTTTATTAACCATTATTCCATATTTACAGTAAATTAAAAAAATAATAATAAATGTCGTAATCCAAATAACAACAATAAACCAAAAAATCAAGAACTTAGAATAAAAAAATTTAATAATCGACAAAACGTAACAAAATTACACTACACAGTAAAACGTTTTGTTTAATTTGCTCGGGACGAGATTAATACCAATCTTTCAAGCATTCAAAGAAGTTTAATTTTTTCGAAGAGGGTGAATTTTCTTGTAGAAGTGCTCATCGAAAAACTTGTAGATCTTCAAAGTCAGTGTTCTAAATTATTAATTTCATCGATATTTTAGAAAAATAATCACCTTTTAACTCTCCAAATCAACATATCAACTTTCATTACGATCAGTTGAGTTAATGAGACACAGTTAAAGAACTGAGAAAAAATTATGTCAACAGCTCGTAATTCAGAAACGAGAAATTTTATACCTAACTTCTTTCGATAAAGCGCCTTCGTTTGTTCCCTATAATTAGTGGTTAAGAGTTGTCGGTGTTATATTGGGGTACGATGTATAGTTACACTTGATCTACAATATAATTTCCCTGTGCTAGAATTATTGCGATCATAAAAGTATTTGGTTGTGAAATCTCATTTTTAACGTCTTTCAATTGATTTCAATTATATTCATGATATACAGAGTGTTTCAAAATTCACGCAACTCTAAATTTACATTTTTATATAGCTTTTTAAGAAGGCTGGAAGCGATTCATCAAAGGCAACATCGTAAATATTGGCATAAAAAACACGCCGTTTGCATGGTGCTTGACTTAATATCAGTAAGCCATACAAGCTGTGTTTGCCATACCATCTTCCCGAACTAAACGGTTGCTTATAATCGAATATTATTTCGAATCTAATATTTTTAAGTTTTAAACTTTTAACTAAATTGTCTGAATTTTCCAATTTCAAATCTACTACGTAGATACTGGAAGTATGCATGACAAAAAATATACTATTCAGCTTTCAGGTTTAAGTAACGAATATAGGTATCCCAACTGTCCAACTCTGATTTTAATGACATTTAGATATGTTAAATAAGGGAAGTATTTGCCTATTTCAATTTTTCTTAATGGTAGTTTTCGCTTTTCAAACAAGTTAAAAATATTGAAAAAAATTAAGTTTTTATTAGAAATGAAGGCGAATATTTTAGTGTTTGTTCCATTCAAATCAGTCTACTGCTGTAAATTGTCAAAATGGTCGCATACAAGTTTAACTTTAAAAGTGGTTTTTACCTTATAAAATCATTTAAGAGCAAACAAAGAAATACGGGTTTCTGATAACCAAATTTCATCAAAATCGGAGTCGGACGCCTCGTAAGTGACTATGTAAATAGTCAAAACAGTAGAATTTTGAGTAGTAAAAATCCACATGTGTTAAACAAACTTTCAGTACATTCGCAAAAATTAGTAGCATGGTGTGCAATTTCTTTTTACCGTATATCGTGATTTAATAACGAATTTTATATCTCTATTGCAATTAGATGGACGTGATTGTTGAGTTACAGAAGGATAGTGCGACTTGCCACGTCCAGCGATAGAATGACTATACTGAAAGAATTTTTGGTGATCGCTTTATCTCAAAAAAATCCAGTGAGAAACAATACACAATTTTCTCTTACATACATAGATTTGCAAATAACGTTCACAAATGATTAAAATATTATTTACATTTATTTTGGGAACGATAATTGTAACAGACACAAAACGTTGCTTAACTCGAGATATTTTCTATGATAACTCGTTTCAGCGCATTTTTTCAGAGAAAGCGTTAAGTTTGCATAAAGTAGCATCAAAGACATGAGAACCCTAGCAAGTTTAAAAAAAAATTATTACAGTCGTTTTCGAGAAAATCGCAAAAAACTTAAAATTCGCAAGAATAAAGTGGCAGTACCAGTCATTCGAGTTTAACTAAATTCTTGCTGTTTCATGTAAAAAAGATAATAAACTTAAATATAAAATTTCATTTATATATGATATTTAGTTTGATATATATTGTTCACAATTAATACTTTAAGTATCAAGTACAACTATAAATATGTACTATTCCTAGTAAATGTATACCTGTACTGGTCAATGCATATATTTATTATTAGACTTTAGGAAAAGTATTGAACTGCTTAAAACTATAAACATGTTATAATTATTAGTGTTAATGTGTAAATCCGCTCTTCTATGTAATAACTGTTTTAGATAAGTATGAAATGCAAAAATTAAAAATATCCCTTTGTCAATAGTTAGCTTATTATTTATGTTATACTTTAATCTAACCTGACGTGATCTAAACCTAACCACCTAACCACTGACAAAGATGATTTCACTTATTTTCTACATTTCATATTTTAACTAGTTATTTGATAGAAAAATGAATTTTACTCTTCAATGGCAATGTGCATTTATTAGTAGGAGTATTGATTCATACAATGAATTTGTATTCGTTTATGCTTTTACTAAATCATGATCGTAAATGTATACTTCTGCTAGGAAAAGTTTAAAACTTATTGTTTGTAAATGCGCTTACTGATTGTAGCAGCATATGTATACATTTACTAGGAAATGTATACAGAAGTTCCAAAGCTTCATCTAAAAGTTCCATAGACTTCTTATGATAAGGTGTTCTTAGACTTGTTAAGTAAGGGTCCGAAGTATACTAAATCGTATGGATAATCTCTTTATTATTGGCTATTCTAGCAGTGGCGGCTCGTTCTAAAGGGCACAAGGGCACGTGCCCACTTAATAAATTATTCAGTCATTCATCATTCAGTCAGTCTATTATTCTTATTTT
>JAHWXV010618726.1:0-10936 GCA_024586415.1 Phrixothrix hirtus | reverse complement strand
CCCCCCCCCCCCCCCCCCAATACGTCATACGTCATCGTGTTCAATTATATATTCAGAACAATAGTAATTTATGTTAACATTTTTTATGAAAATGTTGTAACGGTAAGTTTTGCAAAAACCATTTTGTTCCTGGTAAAATTGTTAAAATGGACGAACAGTTAATTACATTGTCATTTCATAATGTAATAATAAAAAAAATTTTCGCCACAAACAAATAAGCTATAACACGTTTCACTAGACTAAAAGACAGGGTCTCACCAATAATAATTTAAATTAGGACTGCATAAAACTAATTTTTATTCAGCCATTGTATTAGAAAAGGATGATGTCACACAAATTCAGAGATGAAAATTGATTTTTAGGTGTAATATAAAAAGTCTATAAATAATTGTTTAAACTGCCTTGACATTTAAACACATTTTCTTAGTACAATGCATGACTAAAAACTATTTTAATTATTGTCAGTTACAAATCAAAAACTTGTTTAATGCTAAAAAATTGTATTTAGTATGTTAAATTCTTTTAATTGGTGAAAGGGCAATACCGTTATTCTGTTATTTATTACAGTAAACAAATCGCAATATGCCGGCTACAGCTGTAACTGCGCATGTTAGGTAGGTCAAGTATAATTTTATAAATGATTGTACAATTTTAATCTCAATACAATCACAGGCGGCTCATTGAACATAATTAAAAAAAACTGATTGTTTGATATTCATATTGCTTTTTATTTTACGCATATTGTGGTGTCTGTAACATCCCTTAAAAGGAATGCCATATTATTTGAAACACCCTGTATAGTACCGGGTAAAATTTCTACGAAGGTTATTTTTTAAGAAACGTTTGTTTTGCAATACAAAATAAAGTACTAGGCACATTTAGAAAATTTACTATTTACAAGATAATACGTGTATTTTCTACTTTTCTATTAGTTTTCATGTCTGTTTAAATATTTATCCTAACGTTCCATGAGCCGCTTGTGAAGAAAACCACATCTTAACGGTCATTTCTACGTCTTCGTTAGTTCCGAAGCGCTGACCGTCGAACACAGGCTTCATACCGGAGGAGGTGGTAGTCACTCGGCGCAAGGTTTGGACTGTAAGGGAAATGTTCAAGATTCAATAAGATCTTGTATTTTACAACAGTGTGTGATCTCACATTGCCGTATAACAACAACATTCCGGGACTAGCTTATTTTGGATGATAAGTCAAATTTTTTTCAACATCACACAATATGCTGTCTCTCGTAATATGAAGTCTACTAAGAAAATCCAACGTCTATTTCAAAGTCCTGTAGTCATTTCCTTGCGTTGTGAGAGTGTTACATTGGCCTTCACTTGGACAGGAGATAGTATATCGTTACTTAATTAATTGCTGCTTCGACTCAGGGGTTATGTGAGAAACCCAAGTCTCATCTTCTGTGACGATATGATTCAACAATTCCTTCCTTCCTCCAAATAACGCGTTAATAATGTCGGAGCATTGACCTATCTGCTCTTTTTGAGTCCTCTAGGAGTAATTTCAAAACCTGTCAACAGCACACGTTTTATTCATAATTTTGTACAAAACTGACCTTGAAATTTGTGGATATTCTAATAGAAGCGAAAAAATTGTAAATCCTATGTTTTCCTAGAATTTTTTGTAAAGTGTGTTCACCAAATCGTCAGTGATTAGTGATGAGTGGCCCGAGTATTACTAATCATGGACATTTGTTTCCTCATCCTTGAGCAATCTCACCCACTTACGCACTTTGCTATCTCTCATTGCATTGGACCCATGCACCTTGTTTAATGACGCTGTAATTTCATGATTTATTCTCCGCTTCGTTTTCAATTATACTATAGTCAAATAGGAAGACGTAAAATGAATTAAATAAACATACTAGAAAGAAAAATGTATTTAGTTATTGCGTCTTCCGCAAACTTTTGTAAGATGACACCTTTTGGTTAAACTACACAAGAAATACTTACAAAACTGTCCTGCATACGCTAGTAATTGAATAATAAATTTTTTTAACATAACAATTTAATACAGCTACGAAAATTACGCAATGAAACTTTTGCAGTTCGCGTCACTGTTGATATAAATGATTTATTGAAACAAGCGGGGTATAATTATGATATCACTCCAAAAATGTTTTGCACGTATTCCAGATAAAATGAAAACGTTTTATTTTTGCTATTTCTAAGGATGTTAATCTTTATCTGTCTTTATTATTTAAGTAGTTAATTAATAACAATTTGGAATTAAAGCAACATTTATTTTAAAAAATTAAATAAAATATCACCGATACAACAGCAATCAAGATTTTAAATATAATTGTGTTAAATATATTCTTGTAGTCTATTGTTTGCAGTTCTAAAAACATACCTAATTTTAAATATGCAAATTAAACACTTCTAAAATAAAAATAATATTTAATTAGTCTAGAACAAACCTTTGCAAAAAAACTAAAAATCTAAAACTTTGTCAAAGGCTTTAAATTAAATCAACAATTGAACATCAAATGCCTAAACCAATAAACTTGGTAACGTAGATGTTTTTCGAAATGTTTCGTATATTTGAAATAATTGGTTCAGGTATTTGCTGATATTGACTTAATTTGAAGCCTTTAGCAAGTTTTAGAATTTTGGTATCTTTGCGTAGGTTTGTTCTAGAATAATTAATAATTACTTTTATTTTAGCAGCGTTTAATTCCATATTTGGAATTAGGTATATGATTGTATTAATCTATAAAGGAATCAGTCAACCTATAACAACTACTAAAATATTAATTTAATAATCCAATATTTATAATTTAAGAAATTAAACTTATTAATCTAATTCATTTTCAATATTCACGCAATGCGCTGTTGTTCTAAAAAAATTAAAATTAACAGTTAAATGACGAAATAACCATATTGGTGACTCATAGCACTATTTAATGATACATCAATAATCTAGATACTTATAATTAATTGTGTAATTATCTAAATCGTCATACAAGTTAATCCAATATTGCACATAAATTTAGAATTACAACATAATTGTAAGAAAAATAGTAGATGCCTGCAGCTCGTTTAAAGTATCATATTTAATGAATGATACGTGATGTATATAAGCTAGAGATAGAAATACTTAAGATAATGTTAATAAGATTTATAACTCACGTTCAGAGGAAATTTGAAACAAATCCTGTGAACCTTAGTTAACGGTCAAGCAATTTAAATCTATTGGTTGTTAGTGCAACTTATAATGCAAATCCGAATATTTACGATCGTTAAAGAAGTGTTTTAATCAATAATCTACCCTTTTCGTATAAAAATAAGCTAATAATTTAACTTATAATCTTTTATAAGAAGCCGTATTAAGAGATTACTTAACTTACCGGTTAATTACAGAATTTTAATTAATCATGCAGAAATTATACAACATGGAATAAATTAATAATTAAGTGTTTACCCGTTGTTTCAAGAAATCACAATTGATGCAAGAAAATTGTTATCGAAGAATGCAGGTAATCTGAGAATTCAAACTACTAAAGGTCAATTTATCAATATACATATATAAATAACAACCATTGCGTGGGTGTAGCAAGATATAAATCAGGGTATCTCACCTGATGCGCGTAACATGATTTTTAAATAAAACGCCAAGTTTTTAAGTGAACAAATATATTTAGGTTCATTGTGGGCTGTCTCTTTACACTCATTACAAAAAAATTTCGCAAAGATGTGGATTAATCTCACCAATTCTGTGTTGGATCTCAACCTTGAGCTCGTGAATCGTTTGTAGATTACTAGAGTAAAACTGGAATTTCACAAAACTCCGTAGAAAAACCAATTGACGTTTGCGTTTCAGGAGATGACACGGTCTGGAAATTGTTAGTGCAATAGTTCAATTAATTCTCGCGCTATCCTAGTGGAATCACATTCATGAAGATTCATTTAACTAATTGAGGCTAAAAAGGTCTGTTATTATACGGCAATAACAAATGCCATCTACGGTAACTGTATTCCTGTGACAGTGACTCCTTCAGGATGCATCGGTTTCGCCGAAATCTCCTGAGGATTTTTGGTACTCCAGATGCGACAATTTTATTTATTTACGAAGGCACCAATTTTAACACTGAAAATGATTTTCTTCTAAAAATTGTCGTCCTCGTTTAAAATTCAAGAGACAAATTGTCGAAGCTTCAAATTATGTGTTATCTTGAGTTACTGAATTTTGTATGCATGACAGTGTAGATCTTTTGTTAGAATTCTCTGCAGAGAGACTCTTAAGGTATTCAGTTGTTGTGCACGACGTCTAATCAATGTTTTCGAATTATCAGCGACACTTTCGTTCACTGTGGAAATGTTCTCCATTGTCAGAACGGGACGGAGACGTATTCGAGATCCTTAATGAATAACTGACCTGGTTTCTTTAATTGTTTTATCAATCTAATAATTATCTTCCGATTTGATGCTCTTTGTGGACAAAAAATTACCCGCACTTTGCGATCTTCCACTATACTTGTAATATGTTTTCACGTTTATAACTAGCTGTTCTTTGGTGTAGCATTCCACAACTATTAACCGCAACAACAGCAAATAACAATCGTTAAAATTTCAATACTACCAAACTTAGGGGAAATAATGGCACCAATTTTAAAATTTCCACTCCCGACGGGATGCCCGCTACAAAAATTAGAGGTAGTATTTACTTAAGAAAAAGTATACTTAACCGTTATAAAATACCTACTATTTCATTTAACTGTTAATTTAAATTTTTTAGAATATAACAGTGTCCCGTGTAAATACTTGAAAACCAATTTAATTAGTAAGTTTAGTTTTTTAAACTGTCAATATTGGACTAGTAATTAATAATATTTGAGTAGTTTTTAAATTAATTCAATCATATTTAAAGCCTTGATTACTTGATTTTTTTAAGTAAACGTTGTTTAATCATCAATTAATATTTATTTGCTATTTACACATTAAGTGGTTAGATAAAGATAAATACCTTTAAACAAAGTAAAACGAAGAGGTTTCATTTTACATGAGTAAGTACGTATTGTAAATAAAAATTCCAGTAGAATATGTGCAATTGTTTTGAAACGTCATATCAAATCACGCAGCTTGATCTGGTACATCATTTATGTTAATTTAACTATGACGCGAATGAAATCAGGTATCTTAAGGATTATGGCGGTTAAAGATATCTTTTCTTAAGTAAATACTATTTCTAAATAATTTACAGTTTTGAAAAATACTAAGTATAACAATTATCTTTGTATAGAAAGGCATGAATGTTAACCATTTGTACGAAGAGTTTATGAATTAAATGTTTATCTAATTTGTCTTTTTACGCCCACGCACTAAGTATATTGATAAACCGACATATAGTGATTTGGAATATCAGTTGCGCTATTCCTCGATGACGATTTTCTTGAATCGATTTTGGTTTTTTATAGCACTATACAAATACGCTAACGCTTGGTTACTAATTTAGTTAATTTGTCGGATCTTGCCCTCACGATTGTAATTAATCAGTGAATTAAGTAGTCTTGTAAACATCCGCTTATAATAGATTATAGGTTACATTATTAACTTATTTTTATGACGTTTAGTACGATGGGTCTAGTTCACTGATAAAATACTTCTTTAAAGGTGGCTTGATGAAAAAAGAGTGATTTTTGACGTCTTGAGATCTTTGATGAGATTCTATCTCGTGTCGGGAATATTCAGATTTTCATTGTAAATTTCACTAACTGTTTAGTCGTCAATTAAAGTTCTCACAATTAGTTTAAATATACCTCCGTGCGTGACTTCTATAAATCGTATCTAAGTTAACCTAAGTATTTTTATTTCCAGGATTGAAATTTACAAACAGATAGTTTATTATTAAAGTGTTAAAATGAATCGAAGGCGCCAACTACTTCTTTACAATTATTGTGTAATTTTAATTTTTATGTTTAATATTGGATTACGAAGTTAATTGTTTATAAACAAATTTGTGATAAACGATTGATTATTACTATGCGTTCATCAACAATAAAAAACTAGAGCTACTTGAATTCTAATATTTAGTAAAAAAAAAGTAGCAATTATTAATTCCTTAAGAAAAGAAAGTACGTAGCAAAACGGCTAACAAATTAATTTCAACATAAATGTGCAATGCGTTTTGAATGTTGCAAATGCTAACTCATAGATGTGCCGTCCAAAGATTTTGATATATTCAAAATTTATTGTTGTTAACTCAGAAAGGCCTTTCATGATTTAAGACTAATATTTAAATTTTGAAGCAAAGTTCGTTAAGCAATGCCTTAATGTCGCACATGTTTAGTGTACGATGTTAACAAAAGTAGATTCTGGCCCTTAAGAAACGGTTACCTTAATACGTAAGTAGTGGCGAATTAATACTGCAATTGAAGAAATAATTTGGCGTAATCGTGACTAGGAATTTTAACAAAATCCACTTAAACTGATTTTGAAGAACCGTTAATGGCTTCACTAGTAATTTAGTAATGATTTAATTCAATTTTCGAAGAGCTTCCAACAAATATAATCGCGTCCACTTATAATTTAGGTAGAAATCAAATAACCACGCTTCCATCCCTATCGTGGTCTAAATCCAAAAATCAGTAAGCATACGCCATCTAGCTACACAAAATTTAATTTTTAATTAATTTTAATTAGTGGACTTTTGCAAATAAAATTAATTAAGGTAAGTTCATTACAAAATGCTTTATTTTAAACCGAAATTATGACCCCGGTAACATACCGGATGTTTGTTAATGTAATGATTAAAAATTAGTATAAATGTAAATGATACTATCACAACCTAGTTGATAATTTTGGGACAACAAAATTATTACATACTTATTTTAACTTTTTTGGCATTTTATATTTTATATTTGTTTACCTGAATTAGTATGTCTATTTTTAGTACAAAATTGTACAAAAAATGTTTTATTAACATTTAATTATTTTGCTTTTTCTTTGGGTTTCAGACGACCTTGAAACTTCATTATCAATACCTAAGAATTAAAACTAAGTATTATTAAATTAAATATCTATAGATATTTAATTAAGGCAAATGCAAATCCATAGCCAATGCCCTCAGATAAAAGACTGGAAAGTGAATATTTATAAATAATCTAAAATGTTAGAATTTATACTTAATTAATGCACGTAATCAAAATGAATTTAATTTACATACCTAAATATTTTGGGAAAGCTACTACACAAATATAGCTACGAGTACATTAATTATACATGGAAAATAGAAGCATCATCCCACCTGCAATAGTCAAAACAAAACGATTTTGTAATTACAAAATGGAGCAAAACTTGAGAAGAGAGTGGTATAAGGTCCATTTTGGACAACACTCTAACGTTAATTAATTAATCATGTTCTCAATCTAAGTGCAAATAATACATGTGTGTTTTACTACTAAGTTTACGGGTTTATGGCATTTCAAATTACATGTAAATGATGTGAAACGGCCCTGAAAGTTATCCAGTAAATACATATTCATCGTGGTATTTACCGAGAGTCGCCATATTGAGCGAAGTATAGAACCGGCTACTGTATTGTCATTGGATTTCGAGTGCTCTGTAAACACACATAACTTAGTGTGTATTTACTTGCTGTCAGTTAGTTATTGCAACAGTGCGTATACGTCGTCTATTAGCACATGCTGTACTTAAACCTACTTGCGTACTTTATTATTACTTTTCTGTTTCATGTTTACACAGGAACTACTCGGATATTCAATCAGTTTGGATATGCCTACCGAATGTGTAGGCATTTTAGATTATTGTTGATTAGTTATTGTCTGCAATCATTTAATAAGTCTGAATATATTTATATGTACAATAATTGTGTTTGTTATTGCTTTTTTGTGACACAAAGAAAACATATTTAAAGACCCTGACATTTTAAATCTTTGTTTAATAAAAATACTTACTTAAATTGAAGCTGTAATTGTTAAGGAAATGTACACATGGGGATGTCAACGATAAAAACAAAAATAAATTTATTGTTAATTCTAAACTTAATGACGATAAAATCAGCTTCATCAAATCTTGAATAAGGTTGTTTCTTTTCATAAGATTTTTAGAGATTAAAAACTAGAGTACATTTATTTTCTCTTGGAGCAATGCAAAAATAAAACTCATCTTTACTTTCTCTTACCCATATGAAATATAGTATAGAGAAAGTTGTTTTCGGTCAAAACTTTCAAATTCCAGTTTTATGGGGAAATACATACTGAGCCCAAAAAGCATGTTTTTAGAAACCGGTCTGTGTGTGTGTACGTGTGTGACCAATGTAGCTGGAAAACTAAACATGGTAGAAAAGTAAAACTTTATATTTAAATTTACTACATTGTAGTAAGAATTTTGTTAAAATAAAATCACTGGAAGTGCCACTTTATTGTTGTGTTTTTTAGGTTTTTTGCGATTTTCTCGAAAACGGCTATAACAATTTTTTTGAAACTAGTCACATTTATTACATCTATAACGCTCTTTTACGCGAACTAATCGGTTTCTTTGAGAAAATTTTTTGAAGCGAGTTATCGAGGAAAATCTCCGGAGTTAAGCAGTGTTTCGCTTGGTAAGGTAATTGGATGCGTGATCGTTGCCATTATTGTTCTCAAAGTGAATATTAATTAATTTTTAATGATTTGTAGATATTATTTACGTACCTAATTACTTTTTATTTAAATTTATAAATTATTTATAATTTTAAATTAATTTTAGACTTTTAAGTGTAGGTGAATAGGAAAGTAACTAACGTCAATAACTTCAAATTAAATTTAAAATGTGTAAGAGGAAATCGTATGTTGTCTCACATCAGATTTTTCAATCTACCATAAAACTCTTCAATAGTTCTAAAATTAACTCCTCATCAGGTAAACAATAAGGAAATAAAACTATACTTACAGATACGTACATTAAAATGTAGTTCACTTCCTACACGTCTAATATCAAAAATCTTGAAATAACAACTTTTCTAATTAATTAAACTTAATAATGATTAGGCAATTTATAAGTCTAAAACCAAAACTATAATTTACGTTGTGTTATAATAGGAGAGAAAAATCCATTTATACCCATTCGCTGAAAGAAACAGTTCTCAATTGATTATCTATATACGAGTAACGTCCAGAAAGTAAAGAACGTTTGCGCATCACATGCGGCGCCGATCCCCCATCACCGCGATTGAATGTACGCAAAGCAGCGTGGGTCCCCGCATGAGTGTGAGCCGAGTTTCGTTCCGATGAGGCTGCGCTTCTGTATTTTGGGATCATTCAAAATGGCTATGCCAATAAAAAATCCCGCCAAATGTGAAGTGAAACAATAAACTCAGCGAACTACATTGAAAGTCTGAAACGACTTCGGTGCGCCAAACAAAAGGCGCGGAATATCGTCAAAGGTGGTTTTGATCCACGACACTGCTCGACCCCACATCAGTGCATAAACACAGGAAGAACTTCAAAGACTTAGGTGGGAAACCTTCAGGCATTCTCCTTGTAGCTCTGACCTCGCACCAAGTGATTTCTATTTGTTTCAGTGAAGAAGTTTTTAGGCGGGAAACAGTTTGACAACGACGAAGACCTCAAAGAAGCAGTAACATCATGGCTCCGATCTTTCGTGGCTGAAGAATATAAAATCGGTATCGAAAAACTGATTACACGATACAAGTGCCTTGACAGCTACGGCGATTACATCGAAAAATAGATTCAGGTGCTGTGGTGTTGTAAATAAAGTTTTGTGATCATATCTTTTGTTTTTTCTTAGTTATAACAAAATGTTCTTTACCTTCTGGACGAGCCTCGTATTTACCTAGTGTTTGGCACGCCATCAATTACAACTTAATTAAGTCGCCCAAGATTTAAAGAAACGTTAAATTAAATCTTAGACATTAGTAATGCGTATAAAAATGTAGATAATTATTTTAACTTGCTAGGTAGAATTTAAGAAATCGGCAAATTTACTGAACCCTAGAAAAATGCAAATGCAACGTGAACGTCTGAACGAAAATAGAAATTCAAAAAATTTGCCAATATGATTGACGTAATACTAAAATATGCAAGTAATCTTTAAATATTTTTGATACTTTTAAATTACGAAATATCACGTACGTTACCAATTAAAATATTCGTGAGAAAATCGTACAAAGGCTCGAAATTTAACATAAAGGTCAAGAAAAACGATGGGGTTAGCCGAAGAGCGCCAAAAGAACAACACCTTTTCGTGTTATGCTCCCTGCATTGAATTTAATTTCTGAGCTTGTGAACAGACGTGAAGAATAAAAGTAAATAAATAGTGTTCAAAGTGTATTTAGTTAAGTACTTAATTACTTCGAAGCCCGATACAAATGTTATCGTACGTTTGGCAGCGAGGCGTTTCTTTTTTATTATTATATCAAAGACAAGTCCAGCTTATACGATAAAACCAAGAAAAATCGTGGGGGGGGGGTTACTATAATCACATGTAGACGCAACAAAAGTCAGAGGTACCTTACAATCTTAAATTCGCGTGTGACAACTCCTTTGAAATTGAAAGACATTTTAGTTTCAGCATCTTATTTAAACATTTTTGGTTTTAATTTACGTAGTTCTAGGAAGATTGTTAGTAACATTAATTTTTCCTTTTGTATATTTAAAACTCGACATAAGGGCTCATAAATTATTGAATTTGAAAGGATGTAACTTGACATAAAAGTTTTATAAGCTGTATTGCGTAAATATTACAGCTTTATGCTATTATAATTACATGTATCACGTCATTTTGAATTTAATGCTTCTTTTATAATATTGCATCTTATATTTCATAAATTTTAATACACTTTTTATTTTGTATATTTTATATATATTATTTATTTATAGTTTTACCACAAATTAAAATGTGGAATTTGTTTCTTTAATAAGAACAGGAAAATATTTTGTTATAAATGGCTAACGTTT
>JAHWXV010618707.1:0-12907 GCA_024586415.1 Phrixothrix hirtus | reverse complement strand
TTCCGGCTTGAAAAATAGGAGAATAGATTTTATGTAGAAAAAATAGGTAAGATTTTATTTGTGCCCACCCTCTTTCAGAACTCACGAGCCGCCACTGGTTCCAAATATTAAATAAACACTTAACTTAATCTAAACTTTACAATAAGACAGAGAGAATAAAATAACAATGTTATTTCAATATTTCCCTAGATCATTGGGCTACTGTAGTGGTAACTGAGTACTCTCTTTAGCCGAGAACGAGAAGTAAATACAGATAAAAGCAAAGAAGGCTTGGAAGGACTGAGTTAGGAATGAGTGGAAATACTTCCTCGGCATTTAACTCAAAGAAGCTATCTATGAATTCAGGGAACTGAACAACAAATGACTACGAGGCTTTGATGATCGAACCAAGAATCCCCCAAATGCATAGAAGCGTTAACCGCTATTCACAGTGAGATAAATCATTTATCAGTTATTTGAAATTTTTCATTTGGTCTTTCGAAAGGTGTCTGTGCAACATTGAATAGTTGCAACTCCGAATAATTAATAAATACAGTGTGTGTATATTAAATTTAGGCAACATTCTTTACGGCAAAAAATCTTAATATATTTTGACCAGAACATGTTGAAACTTTTAGCTGATGTTTTTTGCAAAGTAATTAAGGATATTTACATGTGCATGTTGTGCACCTAGAAAAAGTCTTAAAGGAAACATCCCGTTTATTAAGATTATTGCTACTTTATGAATACAACTGCTGCTGTTTTGTTTTAAAAAATGCTTATTTGTTGGCAATAAAATTTAAAATTGTACCAAAAATAAATTTTTCGTGGTTGCATTTTTGTCAATTATTGTACTAAAATTTAACTGTTAATTCAATAAGCTGAATACTCGTTTTTAAAAGTTCCCGATATATATTTAATGAATAAAAATGCAGTGGAATCGTTGTTTTATAAACATTGTATGTTTAGATAAGGTAATCAGGTTAAATAATTTAATATTGTATGTATTAATTAAAAGACCATACGTTGAAATTTTAAGTGGCTTAAAATCACACGTATATTTAAATTAAGGCAATTGTAGTATAGTAGCTTAAAATCATAGTACTAATTTTGTAATTTGAAAATATAAATTATGTTAGTTTGTATGTTTCTATCTACCTGGGCAATTTGATCAATGTTCGTGAGACACTCGCAATTTGTTGTGATGGATTATTGTTTTTAAAACAAATGGTTTTATAAAATAAAATCTTCGATATATGAATTGAAAGGAGAATAATACCTTTACAAGCTGCATATTTTTAATTTTCTAAAATTGTATTTCATATATTTATATCTTTATTAAGTAGTTGCTCTGTTTCTAAAAGTCTAAACATAAACTTATTAATGTCGATAGTAAAATTATAAAAATATATCCCTTTAATTTAAAGAATGATGCACATAAAATCAAATGAAATCAGAATATTGATCCCATAAATAAATTTATTGCATATAAAATATTTTATTTGCTTAACATGACATGTTAATCCATTTTTTGTTTTGAATATTTTGCTTTTGTCTAATGTTAATTTTTAATTTTAACACTGTTCTTGTCAGTTTAAAATTTATTAAACATTAAGAAATTTTATAATTGTAACTATTTCTGTAGTCCATTTTACGGATCATTTCATTTACGTTGTGACGGGATATAAATGCAATATACCTACTTTACATTTACCGAACAAAGGTATACATTTCATTTTGCTACACGGAGTTTGATTTGTGATGTTGATGCAAAGATCGTGGAATTGGGTTATTCTACTTAACTAAATCGAACTAAATCTGTCGCGAAGCTCCGGTATAAAATTTTATTTAAACAAAATTTATATTAATAAAATAACTTCAAAAATATTTAACAAATATTATTTGAATATAAAGTTAATTTCTCGACACTCTGTTTCGTTGTAACAGCGAAAAGAGCAGCAGTGCCGTATTTTTGACATCAATTCTGATATTATTCTACTAAAAAGGCTGACGATGTAGTTTAAGCCCTCCTAAAAAATAAAATAAAAGATATCGGTAAAATAAATACGCAATTACTGTTATAAATAAGTTTGCTATTTATCAAGGTGCTACTAAGGAAGAAAAGCTTTTGAATGTAATCATTGCACGGAGCCTATTATGTTTTTATTCTTTATGGAACATGACAACTATATTTAATCCTAATTTGAAAGACTTAAACCAGCACCTTGAAAAAAATCTGTTCTTTAGAGACGTGCCTCAAAGATATTTTGGAACTTAACTTTAAATAAAAATCTGGTGAGACAGCACACGATTTTCTCTTACGTACATAGATATACAAATATGCAAATGTTCTCAAATAATTAAAATATTATTTACGTTTATTTTGGGAACACATTTTTTCAGGAAAACCTCTAAGTTCACCTAAAAGTATGTCAAGGACAAAAGAACCGTAGCAAGTTTCAAAGCAATTGTTGAAAACGTTTTCGAGTAAATCGCAAAAAACTTAAAAATCGCAAGAATAAAGTGGCACTTCCGGTCATTTCATTTTAACTAAATTCTTGATGTCTCATATATAGAAGATATAAAACATAAATATAGTTTTTGATTTTCATATAATGATTACTTTTCGAGATAAGTTGTTCACAACTAATACTTCAAGTACTTCCGGTTACTCGATTATCAAAAATTTATTAGAGAAACTCGTTGCTTAATATAAAACTAAATTAAATAAGCTAAGAAATATATTAAGTTTAAAAAAATCATTATAACCAATTTCAAGAAAAACGTGAAAACGAATTCGGAAAATTTCTAAAAATGACAGAAATAAAGTGGTACTTCCGGTTATTTGATTTTAAGCAAATTTTTGATTTTGCAGAAAAATGCGATTACGACCCCAAATATAAATTTTCATTTAGTTAGGACTATTAGTTTCACAGTTATTGTATTCAGAGTTAACGTGAAAGTACTTCCGGTTACTCGATTTACAGAAAATTTTCTGAGTAATCGCCTAGATTATATAAAAGGGTCTCAAATGCTTAAGAAATACAATAATTTTAAAAAAAATCGTTATAACCGATTTCGAGAAATCTCGGAAAATTCGGAAAGTATCTAAAAATGACTGAAATAAGGAGATTATTTCATTTTAACCAAATTTTTGATTTAGCACACTGAAATGATTGTAACCTTAAATATAGATTTTAATTTAGCTGGGGTTGTTAGTTTCATAATTATTTTAATCAGACTTAACGGCGAAGCTGCTTCCGGTTGCTCGACTTGCGGATAATTTTGTGAAAAGCCGCTTAGATTATATGAAAGGGCATTACATTTCTAAGAAATATAGTAATTTTAAAAGAAATCGTTAGAGCCGATTTCGAAAAAATCTCAAAAAACCAAAAAATGACAACAGTAAAGTGGCACTTTCGGTTTTCAAATTTTAGTGAATTTGTTGCGGTCGCGTACAACAATGGATAGAAACTCAAATATAAAATTTTGTTATTCTAGGACGAATGGTTTTTGAGTTATCGTGGTCACAGACACACACACACACAGACCAGTATTCAAAAACATGATTTTCGTATTCAGGGGACTCGAAAACGTGCATTTTCACTAAAATTTCAACATCGAAAATTTTGGTCGAAAACAATACTTTCTCTTTTACCTATATTTCATATAGGGTAAGAGAAAGTGAAAATTGTTGAAAATGTAAATTACAAGAACGCTTTAAAAAAATAAATAGGCAACTGTGGTAAGAAAACAGTGTATGTTTACACTTTGAAAATAGATGTGGTACTGTCATTCTATTTCCTCTAGATTCAAAACAAACGGCTCGAAATGTTATTCAAACGATGAACACGTATTAAATTTTAGTGACGACTGCTCATTTCTATCATTGATCTAGTGATAAAAATAAATTTTATTAATAATTTATATAAGCTTAAAAATAATTGTAGTTCTAGTGTTAGTTTTTGAAAAGTACACATTGATATAATATGAATAACGTTTTAATCAATGTTACTAACTTAATCTTGACTTAAAAAGCTTTAGCGTGAGCTCCATTTTCGATGCGTTTTTAGGCATCTCGTTTATCCATAGAAATAGTAGGAAGACATTTTTGGAAGTTGCATACTTTATTGAAAAATCATCCAGTTTAAACCAACTTTCGACATTTGTTTTGATTTTTGGTATATTACTGAAAACTTAAAAAATTCAAAAAACGATGCCCACTACTTACTAAAACATCCTGTATTATTAAAATATATTATTAGCTAGTCTAATAGATTTTTTCCTTAGAATCTATTAGGTGTGTTAGGTTTTGATACGTAGCGCCGCTTCTAAAATATAGGGTGATTTTGAAATCTTCTGACAAACTTGGACCATCCACGTGGAGATAGTTCTAAATCAAGAGAAAAAAGCCTTTTTAAAAACTTTCTAGTCGTTTCCAATAAAATAGCTTGTAAAATAAAGCGGCAAACTTGTTTGAAAGCCACTACAATATCGGACAATGGAACGTGTGATTTTAAGTGAATAAATTGTAAGTACACAAAGCAGTTATTACGCCATTCTAAAACTGTAAATGTAAATAAATCGGGGTATTCATTTAAGTTATAGTTTCACGTTCACACAGGAAAGTTATATGTAAAGTTATATTTTCAAAATTGTTGTTTTTTATCATGCGCTTTTAAACGATGGTGTCTGATTTTTTTCGTTACTTAAGTGTATAAATTTTCAGTTATCCGTGCTTACTAATATAAATACATTTAGATTTAAGTTTAACAACGTGTTGGTGTAATAATGAATAGATTAACTAATATCGAAAAAAGTAAGACTTTCAGTTCTCATATTGTATTATTTTATTTTAAATTGCAAGTTGGGAAAGGTTAGGAAAATTTAATTTTGAATATAATACACGGAACAACTGCATTTAAATTGCTATGATTTTGTGTTTATAAGACCTATATTCAATGTAATTTAAAATAGTACACGTAATAATAAAAGTATGTCTTATAACAATGAAAAATTTTTTACAATTTTAAAAACTAAAATGGTACTTATAAAAATCTAGTGTGATTGAATGTTTTTAAATAACTATTAGATGTTCAATTTTTGTTTCTATAAAATGCGAACGAATAAAAATGTAGGTAATTGTGTATTGAGATAGGTTAGTTTTACAGAAACAAACAAATACAGCTACAGTAATTTGATATTATTGGACGTGTTATTAACTTTGCGAGACGTTGCAGAAATTGGATTGTGTCTAGACATAATTCATTTGTATATACATTTTCCGGCAGTTTCCAAATTGTGGACATTTTTAATTTTGTCCAAAAAAGCGTTCTATTTTATGGGTTTTTCTTGTTAATGGACGTGGGTGGAGCCCTATAGTACCGTAGATTTTAAAATCGCCTTGTATAATCAATATGTTTCTTTCCATAAATAAAACACCTATAGTTTGTTTTTAAGGATATAGAAAAAGTCGTATTTATATTAAAAAGTATATAAGGGGACATGAAAAAATGCTTATCTGGCTTTTCGCGAAAAAAATAATGATATTTATAATAACTATATAACAACATGACCACAATAAGTATTAAGAAGCATATTTAGTAGGAACAGTTATAAATTCGCTAATAAAAAAGATTTCAACGCCCAAAATATAATCATACCTTTTCAATGGAAACCAAAGTTGACCATGACTTTAGAATATTTTATAAGATTTTCAATAATTTATAGCTTGATATGTTTTGTTCCATAAATAAAAAATGTACCTACACAGTTTTTTTAATTAGTTCAAAATATCGTAGACGTATGATATTCCTATAAAATATAAAATTCAGATTTTGGAAGGGTTATTGTTTGGTGTCATATAGTCGAATTAATAATGATGACCTCTTAAGATAGACAGATATTGGTCGGATGAAAATACTCAAGTTCTTACTTTATATTGGAAGCAAAAGTAGATTAATACACATTGATATATGGAAATATTGTAATTACATCTGCCGAAACTGCTAATTTGAATAGTATATATTTTAAACCCGTCCATATTGCAATTTAGAATAGGAACTATTTGGATGAAAAATTTTCCAATCAATGTCCTATTATTATTGGTCAACAAAATCTCCCGACCTGGTTTTAAATTTTCTTGAATTGCAACTTATACAAAAGAAACTTTATAGGAACTGGTGGAGGTTACCTAAAAAAAAATTTTAAGAATTGCAAAAACATCTCTATGTCTATTGCGCGTAATAAATGATTTAGGAAAGTGTCATGAAGAATATTGTTAGAACTTCTTTTGTTCACTCTCTTATATAGTTTAGTATTATAGTAGCTTCCCTTTGATTATTTTTTTGATGGTGAAAAAGGCGTACAATACAAAATCGGCCACTTTAAATTATAACCTACGTTAACATTGAGGAATAATAGTAACAAGAGTGTTTTCATTAGATCAAGATCTAGATTTATACTATTTAAGATCACAATGTGGTTTTCCTTTTTTTCTATAGATGAATATATAGTAATAAGGAAACAACAAAACGGGTGGTCTGCATACACCAAGAGCAATGCTTTGCGTGCGAGTTAGAGAAATGGGGTTTTTGTGTGCCGCATATACCCAAGTCAGTCCTTAAAGATAAAGAGCGGGACAATTAGTTTATACTAAACTTGGCCGAAAACCATTATGTCTTAGTAACCTACTGTTTGGACCTTAAGAACATGGCATTTGAGTTGGCGGAAAAAGATAGTCTTCCACAACCATCCGCTAGAAAAGGCCGGGCAGTTGTATGGAGGTGGTTTCGTGTTTTTTTGAGAAGAAATTGTCGGGTAAGTATTCGTATACCCCAAGCCACGCCAATAGATAGATAAAACAATTTACTAAAGAGGCAGTTGACAAATTCTTTGACATTTTGGAATAGGTGATGGAAATTATAAAGCATTTTCTGAATAAGCTCCACAAGTGTGGCGAAACAGGACTGACAGAGAACAAGTGAAGTATAATTTTTAAAGGGAAAACGCCAAGTTGAGTCGGTGCACTGGTCACTGTAGTAAGGTTCATGAATGCAGCGGGGTATTACGCTCATCCATTTTTAGTTCTCCCTAGAGTAAACGTGAAAACTGAATTTCTTGATGGAACCCCAAATGGAACAACTTTAGTTTGTCACAAATCAGGATTGAATCCTAATTGAAAACTTTTTACAGTGGTTTTAGCAGCAATTTGTGGCTCATGTAAAACCCAGCACAGATGGGCATTATTTGTATTTAAGAAATCTGAAACTACTTCAAATCGCTCGGCAAAATGGAGTGCATACATGCATACATATAAAATGTAGCTTCTTGATCGGGCTTTCATGTTTCCCTTCCAATAATTTTACACAAGCAATAGAAACTTAGCGAAAACAAAACTGTGTGAGAATTTTTACTTGCTATTAAATAGGAAGATTCTTAGGTAATGGCTACAACCAAACGGCTACTGTTGCCAATGACTTTAGGAAATGCGGATTGTTCCCCTGAAATCGCAATATCTTCGAACCATATGGATTTGTTGCCGAACTACAGAATACGTCTTATGTTCTTGAAAGTTACCCACCTATAAATGGACAGAAGATAGAACGTATAAGTAGTCAACCTGGTGACCTGGCTCTAGTGACGCACCTAGTAAGTCTAGCATTTCAGCCCGCTGCCTTCTACAAATAATCAGTGTCCACATAAGGTCGAAAATCCAGTGCTATTGCGTTATCGACTAGTTCTCCATATAAAAACAATTTCTCTGAAGAATTGGAAAAAGCTGGACAGCCTAAGGAAGAGATAACAAGAATAAAGGAAATACTTCTCTGACCACTAAAAAGTGTTTTGACGAAAAACTAAGCGAATTTTGGAAAATAAAAGAAGATTCGTCTCAAAGAGTCAAAGCATCGGAAAAAAAAGTAGGACACATAGAAGAACAAGACCATTCTTCACAGATAGACGAAAAAGAACAAGATGGCGACAATGACTGTAAATATCCTTACTGTAATGAAGTATATCTATCTGAACGACCGACTAGGGGAAAATGGATTGTGTGCATTAAATGTAGAATTTAGTGTCATAAGCAATGTTCTCTACAGAGAAGATTGACGGATGATACTTTTGTTTCTAATCTTGTGTTCTATATACTTCCCGTTTATTTTTTTTAGTGGATTATTATCTTTGATTTAAATAAATATGACTAACGTTCTTTTAAATAAAAACGACCCTTTCTAATAAATTGCAAACTATTACTCCTAATGTCGTCCGGGTAGGCGATTATATATCAAAAATTGTTGGTTTTGATTAATTTGCTGGGACACCAACACTTTTATGAAAAATAATGATTCAGTTAAATAATTATTAAAGAACTCAACAATTAATTCATACACACCAATAAACTTAATTTTTTGTAAAAATTGACCTTGTAAATAGGAATTTCGAAATTGGTGCGAATTAGTACGTTCATCTAATACCAAAACAACTAAATGCATGTTTACGAGGAAGTATAATGTTAAGAATGTGGTATGGTTTTAGAATTTTTTCTTAAGAATTTCACAAAGAACTGGATAATTACCTAAAATATTTAACCACCATTTTATGAAACAGAACAATTGGTGCCTTTTTAACGGAATTAATAGGCAGCAAATTAAAAAAGCTAGAAAAAGCTGTTTACAGTTGTATTTTCAAACTGTTTTGTCATGAATAAAACATGAATTAATACACAGCACTTTGCAATGGAATGCAAGCGATGACTGAATTTTAAATCGATATTGTTTTTTTTATTATAAATATTAATTAAATTTCAAAATCCCATTTAAAGTGATTTTAAAAGCAAGCACATGTTAGATTTATTTATTAGGTACCTAGTTGTTATATTTATGACCACCGTGAAATTGTTCTGCTAAATATTTAAAAACATTACCGATAAATAAGTTTTAGCCAAGCAGCTATGATTTTTAAAATCTATTATTTATTAAGCACATGGCTACCATTATCGTCCCTACATCGCCTCTTAGCGAGTAAACTACTTGTTTAATGGACCAGTTCATTTCTGACGCAAACCAATCAATGATTATAAATAATTAGTTTTTCGTAAAGTCGCCCATGAATTATTTTAAATATTTTAGGATGTCTTATGCTGTTTAAAGAGAATTAAAAATATATCCGGTTATTCTGAAGGACGTACTAGGTAATAAACCGGTTAAATTTAGATAAATACAAATACTCTATACCCACTTTTAAATATAAATGAATGTGAGGATCTAAAATGACTATGTTCCAATTTTATTAATGCGTGTGCCTCATTTAAATACCTGAAAAGCTTCAATGACGGACGGAATCCTTAGGCTCGAGTTAAAACCGCCTTAAATTTATTTTCATTTCATTGCACTGTTCTTATTCCTGCTACAAAGAAAAGTCGGATGCCGTATCTTCTATATCACTCTTGACAAGTCAGCCAGCGTAGAACCAATGAGCTCGGCTTGCTGGTATTGACCGCCATGGCCCGGGCATCGAGGGTTTAGAAATTCTTCATTGTTTAGAACACCAAAATTTATTCAACATAGTTGCACTGTTTTGAAATATGTTATTAGAAACTTGTGCAATATGCATTATACAATATGATTAATTAAATATATACTAATTATCAATTAAATCCAGAAATTTAATTTAATGACAAAGGACGGAAACAATTTAAATGAATGTTGAGCCTAATAAAAAAGTCCTTTAACTGAGTTAAAACCACAGACATGTTTTAAACGTCACAAGCGTAGACACAACACTTTTTCCTAAAACTTTAGTTTCTTAAATGATTATGTGTGTCTAGGTTCTTATTGCATATAGGTATTTACCCCGAAACGGCACCAAATGAAGTTATGTAGAAAAGAGCAACGCCCTCGCACTTGTAAAAACTTACACGCATAACACGTCTTTTCTTTTAAAGTTATCGGGTTACTCTGATAGAGAAAAATATCTTCAGCAACCTTTGAAATGCATCAAACAGCTGAACAGTCATAAACTTGTACAACCTCTAAAACTACTCTTAGGTCAGATGCAGCTGGCTATGGAATTTCTTATAGAAGTGCTAATTAGTCAGGTAAGCACCGGTATCTTCCTTTCGGCGAAGTACTTTTTTGCTTAACGTTTTTCAATACGTTCACATCCTTTAATTAACTGTTTTACTGATAGAAAGTTATCTAAATGTTTATTGCAATTTAAATTTAAACATCAGGCATAGACGATAATAAGGTTGGGTTACATTAGTTACAAAAGTATTGGTATAACGTATTAACTCTACGATTTCGTTGCGTTTCTACTGCATATTTGGATTGCAGATTAAAAACAAATTAGGAAATGAAAGTATTGATTATAAATAAGAACATAAGATAAAACTTAAAAAGTAACTTTAAATAAATTATTTCTTATACGTAAATGTACAAAATGAACCTTAACTAATTAAAAATAGCATCTGCCTTTGTTCCTCTGTCCAAAAATACGATGTCTTGATAGAATCTTACCGTTTGGAGCTTGATAAGCCTAAAGGAATAAATTTAAGTCTTCATTAAGCTAATCGGTTATTTTAAAATATTGCTCTATGCTTCAGCCACGGCTAAAAATTTATTATAGGTATAGGTATACAAGGGAAAATTTTAATTTATTACCGTTAATTTTACTAACTTCACGGTTTTTATTTTTCAAAATAACTCCATTATCTTTGTACATGTTATTTATCTAAGCTAAATAATTATGTAGATTCTTTGGTTGATACTAGAAGTAACTAAAATTACGTTTTTTGTGCCACTGCCTTGCCGTTTCACGGCGGCAATTACGTCGTTGTCTTTTTCGCCGTAATAAAATAGAAATGATTTATTATTAATAGAAGTTTCGATAAAATTTTTAAAATGAAGGCAACAAAATCCAATTATAAAATGGCGATCGCAACATGCTTCAATCAACTTCATCAACAAAAATTAACAAGATAAGCACTTTATGAAGTATAGGCATAAGAATAATAGATACGGGATACTTGGACAAAACCAGGCAGTGTTTACAAAAATTGCACCTAAAATAATTTTAGCCTAGGAGAAGGTTGTTTAATATCTACAAGCCGTCTTTTGAAAGATTACAGGCAGATACGAATAACAATATAAAACGTGGAATTTATTTGACACGTGTAAAAAACGATTATTCCACTAATGATAAATAATTTTGTAGTAATAAAATTTAAAATTAAAAATATAGGCAACTCCATAAAATGTCAATTGGGTTTCCTAATAAGGGGCAAATGAGTTTTGTTATTATTCCACAAGACTTGGGTAAGGTAACGTTAATAAATATAGGGAATAAAATTTTGATCCTTAATTTTATTATTAAAATTGTGACTCTAAATAATAATCACAAAAAAAACGTTAATATTTTTGTTTTATTATCCCCAATTATCTTACAAATAATTATTTTGTTGGACTAACTATGACATGCGCATAAAAGCTCCCCTGAGCAACCCCGCTTATTATTACTTAATTTATGTTATCTATTTATGGCAGGTAGTCCAATTTATAAAATCCCATTCTAAAATTTGCAATTTTGAATGTTACTTAGGGGATCGTAGCTTTACTAAGTAAATCTATTTGGTAAATCCATGGGTTTGAATGGGTTTGGAGGTTTAATTTCTGTCATTTAATTTTCCGATTTCTTTCTTCATTGGAGGAACCTCTATAAGTCTCTATACATCACATGGCTAGGATCGTATCACAGCGCGTTAACCATTGTCCTAAAACTTCGTTTTGAAAGCATGGGTGAATTTCAATGTTTGAGTCGTATGTCCATACTGGTTTTTAGATACTTTTATACAATGATGATAGTTTATTGTTTATAAACAGTTGAGAGCTTACTAAACTGGAGTCCCAGTAATTTTTTTTGCAAAAACGTGTTTCCGCCAGTCGGGCTTTCTATCTAGGTGCAGTCTTCGTTGTTAAATCCCTCATAACCATAAAATATTAATTATTAGTAATTTTTAGAAATTTCTATGATCCCTAGATACTTAGTTTCATAGAAATAAATTCGCTAAGGTAAGATAAACTAAGTTAAATTATGCATAGTCATAAAATATAAAATCCCACAAAGGAATTGAGTGAAATACAATAAAAAGATTAAAACTAAGAAGTCTGGGAAACAGACTCGGTTTAATCAAAAATTAACGAATTTTTTGTGAAGTGAGATAAACGATAGATTGTAATAAATGATTCTCATTGGATATAAAAACACCAAAATTTAGTTTCCATAGAAACCGGACAATCTTATATAAGCCACGTACAAGAAGAAAAACTCGCCTTTTATAACAAGCCAGTGGAATGTGATAGCGTTTATGTAAATTCGCGATGTTTACAAGTTGACACGTGTGATATCCACAACTCGCTTTTGTGCTGTAATTGACCAGATAAAATAATAGTCCGTTATTGTTTATGAAGCAACTGAGTTTTGAACCTAGTTTATATTATACCCAGTTATTTAATGACTTTAAAGTCTTCATTTGTGTAAAAATTATAACTAAGTGTAGTTTGAATATTCAGATCAAGTTGATAATCTACGAAATTATCGACTGAACAAATAAATAGCGAACCACGTAAGTGAGTGCTAAATTTAAACAAGAATAACTGTACTTTTTATTCAAATGTCAAATACTGCTTTGCTTGTAAAACTTGCATTTCAAACTGTAACCATTCATAACAAAACTTGTTTATTTACCTAGAAAAGATATAATTCAATGTTTTGCACCTAAAGTTTGACCTTCAACTATATAAATAAATTAAGTTCATTAATACATGTCTCTCTTATAAACTAATTCGGTCATTTAAAATTACTAATTTATTATTCTAATTGTTTGTTTTATATATATATATATATATATATATATATATATATATATATA